>JAOCPS010025043.1:1029-17410 GCA_025505425.1 Graphium colonna | reverse complement strand
CGGATGTTGCGTGTGTCCATGGGCGACGGGATCACTTACCATCAGGTGAACCGTCTGCTCATTTGTCTTCCTTTCCAATTAAAAAAAAAAAAAAAAAAATAGCTCTGACGCATCTCTTTTGAGCTTTGAATGCTAAATGTTTATAAAGCTTAACGTTTAAAAGATATATATGAAGTATATTCAGAGATTGTGCATCAAAATCGCGTAAATATTACTTTCTCTATATTTATAGAAACGAAACGGTTTTCGTGTGCTCATTTGTAAATACACACAAGTTAATTTTTAACAGAAAGTTATAAAAACTGACTTCAAACGCTTTAAAAGTGTACTTTTGAACCATACTTCCTCTGTAATTTTGTGGCACTATTTTGGAAGTATATTTTTTAGTAGATTAGTTTACCTAAAAATTATTTCTGAAATCGGTTCATAAATAGCGAAGATACGTACATAAAAATAGAAACATCCGGAATGAGACCATCCTCCTTTTTTAAGTCAGTTAAAATAGATAAACGCGAATCTTATATCATACAATGGAGCATGTTTTTGATGAGTTTTAGTGAGCAGATTATTATTATGTTATAAATAATTACTTTTACCAGAAATAACCTAATTAATTTGCCAATATGATATCAAATGTGCGCTAGAACTGATAATAAGCAGTTGAGATTTTTTTTATTTTCAAGGAGAAAATTGTTTCTGCTTAAATAGTTTTGTCTTCTAAAGCATGACATAATAAGAACGATTAAAAGAACTAATATTTGAAAAAAAAAATATGATCCTGCATCCGATTTTTTTTATATAGAAAGCGATTAGACGGTTCATCTCAAATTCAATAATTATCCAGACGTATGTGCACCATTCAAATAATTTCCAGTATATAGTTTTTTATTGCCTGAAAATACAGATGTTTCATGTGTATGTGGACAGGCACGCTATAATTTAATACCAGTTGTCAAGAAAGTGTTAGATAATCGTTATTTGATGTCAGTGCCATTAAATATCCTGACATCTATTCCACTCTTCGAGTTAAGTTTATCCTTTTAAAGTGCGGAGGTCAGATGCTAGTCGCTCTGTGTAATAATTGAAAATAGTAATTAGGGAATAAGGCAGGCACGAAATAAGGTATAGGCCCTTTATTTTATCATTTATGGTTTGAAAATATGAAATCTTTATTTTCCATATCAGTCTCTTTTGAAAGTGACTAAAAGGGGACAGGAATGTGACATCATAAGAAACCAGATGTAATTTGTCTTTCTAAGCCGCTGCTGATACGTACAGCAATTAAAGAATTCCTTGTGTGATTAAGTATGGTGTTTCACTTCGTTGGCTACTCCTTCCAAGCCACTTATGTATCAAGATAGATAGGACTTTAAATATTGATATCTCTGGTGATTACTATGAAGTCAATAAAAAACTTTAGCTGTGTGTACTTGAACAAAATTAACGCTTTTTACAAGACATTCAACTTTAAATTTAAGTCAGTATTTCTTTTTGTTATAGATCAACAAGGTGCAGTTCGCACCATTGGTGGTGTCGACATTATTCATTCTTCTGACGTCACTTTTGGCACATTGCGCACGGACAGCGGTCCAGAAGCTAGTCAAAGATCCGTTTGTGAAACTACTCTTCGAAGAGGCGATCGCTGCTGCTGAATTGTGCGGGTGTTGCTTCGAACTAATTATAGGTAAGGCGTCCTAAAGTTTTTCATAAAACATGGTATGTAACTTAGTCGTGTACTATACGTGATCAGTACTACTTATGTTTTTACAAGTAGATAATTCTATGATATTAAATATCTAGAATCAGTGCTTTCCGTTTTTGCTTTAGTTTTTGTTGACAATGCTTTTATCTTCCTTTGTAATAGAATTGGCATCATAAGAGATTTTATTAAGTACATATGTCTAAATTATTAACATCTATTTCTGTCACCATACTAAATTAGCTGAGTTATCGAATTTTTCAGTTTACCCGATTTAGTTAAAATTCAATAAGAGGAATTTAATATTAAGCACATTTTGTGTATTCTGGCAATTGCTTCTGTTATTAATGCAGTGGTTTCGGATTCAGTAAAATTAAAAAAAATATATTAAAATTGACATAAAAATAAAGGAAGGTAAATAAAAAATACTATGTTGACATTAGACGTGGACCGGCTTCAGGGACACGCACCAATGCAATGAATCTGTTGATGCTATCAGATGAAGCCCAGATTGCATGCAATCTGTTCAGCTCTAAACCACAATAACTAATCTTGTGGTTTTGAACCAAACAGTGACATTTTTAAACTTAATTAGACAAGTTTACTATTTCTAGTTATATAGGATGTGCTTTGTCTTGTGTCTTGCCAAAATGCTAATATATTATATATTATGCATGTTTTTGCAATAATAATTTTAAATAAAAATTCCTTGATATACTTTACAGTTACTTTTATACCAAATAATTGATTTCTTGCAGTCCTCTAAGATATTATTGCAAAATTTATTCAACACGTTATTGAGGGTATACTTCAACAGTGCACTCAAAAATAAAACGAAAAAACTCAGATTGACAAAAAAATATCAGAGTATAGTTAAAAAATATAGAAAAGCAATATTTCAACAGTCACCTTTATTATAGCAACAAGTTTTTGCAAAGATATTAATTAAAATTTAACGTATTAAATTAGGGACTTGCAACTTTAAGATTGGGCACTTGAATTATGTTGGATTGTATCGATGTTGTCTAATTGATTGTTTTATATTCGAAAGATCTGTTTGCATTTCCATATTGCATAGCTCGCTTTTGCTAACAAGAAAAAAACAATGTTTCCTTAAATATTACTTAATGCAGTAATTAGGTTTTTTCCTTTTTTAATATATAATATTATTTAATCTCTCACATACTTCTTGTTTATCAATTAATTTTGAAATAAAATAAAAAGAAGTCAGGTTAACATTTTTCAAAACATTGTTATTTCAGTTGCTGATAACTTTGGTGTTGCGACATATGCCATATATTTATTCGCACTAACGATATGGTGGTCTTTGAATTGGGGCGACGCTACTGCTTGTCCATACACTCACATAGAGGACGTGATTGAAGGTAAACAGTTTAGAAATAGACTTTATTTTTAGTAAGGAATATTAAAAATTTCTTCTATATTTATCCAGTTGATTATTACATTATTGATACATTTTGAGAAATTTTTATCCTACATAGTCTGAAAATTACTATCTTTACTTATGTCAGAATTGGAAATATTTATACTTGTTTTCTGCGTTAGGAAATAAATATTGTTCCTCGGAGTTTAAGCGGATAAGAAAGTATTTAAAGATGTTTTTATGGAAGAACAGACGATTCACCTGATGTTGAGTGATCCCGTTGCCAATAGACGCAACATCCGCAGAGTCACGAATGCGTTGCAACATGGGAAAATGGATAAAATAGATTCATCGGTTACGATGAGGTCGGGATTAAGGACGTGCAGAGGAAGGGAATGGGAAAAGAAAAGGGTAGGAAGGCCATCTGGAACCCCCAAAGTTATACATACTTTATTTTATGACGACTTTGTATAGGGCGTTAGTACTTCCAATGGCGAGCGTGGCCGTAAATGTGCAACAAAAATTGTTAAAAGATGTTATGCTGTATTTTAAAAATTCGGGCGTGGATGAGTTGCAATATGACGGCTAGAATATAGAAAAAGAAAAGAAAGACATAAGAAAGAACATCTAAAAATATTAAGAATCCAAAAAAATACTTACAGCTTATATTAAAAACGAGATCGCAGCAAAGTGCAAATGCCAGTATTAAATAATCATATAATAACTGAGTTATTGTTAAGCCATTTCGTCGTTATAATAGTATTATTCGAGATCATGGACTTGAATATTCATATAGTCGCATCAATGAACTGCTTGTTAGTCATATCTTTAATGTCCTTTACAATTGATAAGATAATATTACGTATAAATATGTGGTGAATGTAGATGTAGCAATAACAACGAAGATCGTGTTATGAACGAAGAACGTTGAGTATCATGATTTAATCGTATTTGAGAAATAAATATAAATATTTCATATTATCATAGAATGGCAAAGCATTATTTTGAAGGAAAAAAGATGCTTATTATTTATTCAGCACGGTATCTGTAGCTCCAAAATAGGTTACACAATTTTGAAGTTGATGTTTTGCATTTAAATGCTAATTGCATACTACTTACTACTTGTACGTAATGATATTGTATTAATCTTACTGTATTATTTCCAGGAAAAGGTGATTTACGAAAGGCTTTCTTAAAAACATGGGCAGAACTGGTTGGTGGTCTAGTTGTTTTCAAATATATACAGATGTACTGGGCTTTGGAAATTTCTGAAACCCATAAGGACAGAGCTTATGAGGACTGTAAAGCAGACTTACAGGTATTATACGTCAGGATTAAAAAAAAAATACAATTTATTTTTGCATAAAAAAAAATTTAATTCATATAAATCAGTTATACAAAAACAAATGATTCCTAATGAGGAAAGTCGCCTGTAGTTTCTGAAATTGGAAACTAAAAAAAATCTATCGACATTTTTGTAACGATTAAGTTTTTAAATATTACAGTTATCGCCTAACAATACAGCAAATAAATAAATAACAGTTTAACCTGTACATTGGAATTATCACAAATAACATTTTAAAAGGCTTTTTTGTGAAAAAGGTAATAGAGCAAGTATTTTGTAATGGAACGAGTATTTTTATTAGTTGAAAATGGACCAAATATACGAAAAGAATCTATTTCTATTATAATAGCCGGATTACTTTTAAACACTGTAAAATTCTCCTCCTCCATTTTATTTTATTGACCATACTCCACACTTTTATATTTATAAAATTAATTTTTTATATTCCAAAATTTGTAATATAAATATTTGTTGTATTTTGACCCACTTTCCGCGGATATATTTTATTCAAACTTTGCAGACTTTTCAGGGGCCGATGACATTACAATAATTTGATAAGCACATCTTATTATCCTGACTAGGATCGCCAGGACTTATATTTTTTTTAATTTTACTTCAATTTCTCATTAAAGCGTGTTTTTTTAGCTTTTTAAACTATATTTTATCTTACGTATATTTTATTTTTGCACCGGAACACAAATCGGTGTCCCAATATATGGTACACTTATGGTATATTTGGTGCTAAAATATATTTAGCCCTTTCCAGACAAGGCTGCATTTCTATAAATGCAATGTTCTAGAATCCGTCAGGGTACACATTAAATACTGAATATAATCATTCATTCAACAGTATTTAAAGGTAGTTAATAGAATCATACGTTACTCTGCAGAAGTCCATTGTATACAAATCTATTAGACCGTTTTATTAGCAATATTCCACAAATATATGTACTTATAATATATACATACATAGCTGCTTGCAGTTTGTAAGGGTTTTTTTTCGCGGAATATTGCTAACAAAACGGTTTAACAGATTTGTATCATTTAAAGGTTTTTGCACAAAGAGAAAATACGTTTGAAAAGTGTAAAAAATTTAAATAAATAAAATAGATTTTTAGATAATATTCATTAAAAACCGACTTCAGACACATAAGTGTACTTTCGTAGCATATGTTGTCTGTTATATTTAACAAAAAACTAAGTGCCAAACTTACTTTGATAATTTTGCAGGACCAATCTAAGAGTAAATGCTAGTGAGATAGAGCAAAAAAATCAAATCAGCTCATAAATGACTAAGTTCTGCCGGAATATATAATATATAAACAAAGAATAGAAACATTTGAATTGAGAGTCAAAAATTACAAAGCAGCAGACAATATTCGTCATAGTTAAGATCTAATTATGTGGTTGTAGGTTCCAGTTTTATATGGTGCCATCGTTGAGGGTATAGCAACGTGTATGTGTCGACTAGCCTCTAGGTCCCTAGGAGATTTAAACCCGCGGTTTGCGACTGCCATCGATTCGTTCATTGGAACATCACTCGTTGTTGCAGGTAAAGATACAGACATCCTTGAACTATAATCTCTCATCAATAAAAGCAAAAGTTTCTTTTCTAAATAGTTCAGTGTAAATTAGCATTTTTTTTATTAATAGAAACTTATTTAAAATATTGTATTAGCAGTGTTATCTTCTGTTCAAATCGTGAAATCAATCATACTTCATAATAAAGACCGTACCTGCTTTCCAGTATATAAATCCCAATTGCATTTAGATTTACTTATGAATGCTTGTTTTTTATAGTTGTAATTCATGTCCGGGTGGCTTCTGAAATAAGTTAAATATCATCAGTTTATTGATCGCTGTTTAGATAGCTTTGTTGAAACATTTTAGGTTAGTTGCTTGTCTTAACATCATACAACAATTTTACTGACATCCTAAATCCTAACACTCACTCAACTCTCACGAGCGCGTTCCTGTTGCAGGGGTCCTCGCTAGGCACGCGGTATACGTCTACCGCTATCAGGACAATAGTGCTAACGCGGACCTAAGCGTATCCATCTATTGCAAAGTACATTTAGGAAAAGGTACATCGGTGTAGTGAAATAACGGCCATTAACAGCTTGATCATCATCAGACGCATGTTAGGCCACGTATGATTGTATTGTCACCTAGTTATTAATCTTTAGTTATTAAATCATCCTTTAGTTCATTAGGCATGGGTAGTATATTTTTTTAATAGTTTGTATAGTTAAACGCGAATTGCAACATAAAATATCTTTAATGTTTAGTTAATTTTTAAATAGCATTGTTGTTTAGTATTTGAACTTGAAATTTATTAATTCTGTAATCTTAATAAATATTGGTAAAGATTTTTAATACGACATAAATGACAAATTGAAAATATATATGAAGAAGGTCCGCTGCAATGACTAAGTTAAAATTAACAATTAGTTCTTACTTTTTCCTAAAATATTTTTTTTGTTACAGCTTTTGACTACTCCGGTGGATATTTCAACCCGGTACTTGCGACATCGTTGAAAGCTGGTTGTGAAGGTCACACTCTACTCGAGCATGCTACAGTCTACTGGGCGGGAGCATGCGCAGGATCTATTTTATCAGTTTATCTGTACAAATTGCCTGCTATTCAGAAGTTGGTTAGAGGCAGCAGTGATATGAACGGCGACAGTATTTGGGCTGACAAAGAAGATTAATGTCGAGTAAGGGGGATACAAAAGAAGTCACCATGATGCTAGTCAATTATGTTCAGGGCCTGAACATGAAAAATCGAAAATTTTGTTACTTATCTATTAATTTTCTCCAGTTTACATTTGTATTTACGATAAGAAATAAGGTTTTATACAAAATGCTAATCCCATTTTGCGTATTTTGTTATATTTATATGACTGTTGCAATTGTTACTTATTATCGATGTATTTTTATTATATAATAAGAACCCTCTATTTGTTTATTTTTCTGACTTGTTTGGTACCTATTATTTAAAAAGGAAATAATAAGCTTTTTCTACAGGTCTTCCGTCCCTAGAAATTGTCGCAAAATAATAATTCAAAGTCAATGAAATTAAAAGGTAGAATAGTTTATACTTTTTGCAATAAATATGTAATCATCATCGTTACCAAAATAAAAATAGATTAATCAGTGCGTGATAGAAAACTTTTAGAGACCAAACAAAAATAAATTTATTTTAATACTGGTATGCCAACATTATACTGCGACAACTATAGAGCCGTTGCATTTCAGTGGCCAGGTTTTAATTCTGTGTACTCGAGACGGTGAAAGAAAATATCGTGAGGAGACCTGCATGTCGGAGAATCAATAAAAAGTATATCTGGGATATGTGAAGTTTGCCTATCCACAGTGTTAGGCCGCATGGCGGATTATTGGAAATACTAAAAAGGAGCCCCCTGTTTAGGGAAGATATTAGACAAAAAAAAATAAGATAATTTATAAACAAGCTGTTACTAGTTTTTACTTTGAGCTATAGCTCGGTGAAATTGTTGGTAACAGTGTCATGGTTTGCGCAATTGGTTTTATTTACATTATGGTAATCATAGACACATGATTTTCTTGAACATTTGATATATTATGTTTATAGGACGGCAGGAATATGGCTGCTCACGTCCGCAGAAATTACCTTCCACTACCCTGCACGTGTCCCCCGGGTGATGCTGAACGAGCAACTAACGCCGAATCTCTGACGGTGGCTATGATAATCTGACAACAGGGCTTCAAAAGCCTTGAGGACTACCGCGACTGTTTAATCCCAAAAAAATCATCATCATTAAGAAAATCATCATGAATAGCTCTGAAATTAAAACAAGCGTGTTGTCATGCCATCTGACTGACTATCGGTGCCAACTGGGTACAGGGTCAACTGGTGTGAAATATGCGACCAGCTGTGAAGGAGTGTGTCTGCAGGCTTTGCATGGGTAATTGGTAACTACTTGAAAAACTTAATCAAGCACTTATGGACTATCACAAAAGGGAAGGGCATTAAAGATGACCTGGAATGTGAAAGAAATGTTGAAATTAGGAAAGGTGGAAATTATTATTAAAGAGACGTACCGATATGGCCTTGATGTGTTGGGTCTCAGCAAATCACATCATAAGAAAAATAGTCACCACATTGGAATAACTAACTGCGTGAAGATCAACTCAGGTAGTCAAGATGATAGCTTGAACAGCTTTGGTTTCGTTGTATCTAAAAGAGATGAGGAAAAAGTATTTGATTAGAATACTCACCCTATGTATTTCATAGAGGTGTATTGTGTACTCGTATGCTCCAAACGCGCAATCATCAGATAACAAATCGAATTATTCTACTTTGGTCTTGGTACCACTTATCAATCCATACCTAACAAGGAAATAACAATTAGTGGGACCATAATTCAAAAAATAGGTCTATAAGTGCTGGGAAAATTTGATTTGGATAAAAGGAAAGAGAGAGACAAAGCGATTCTTGAGTTCTGCGCATATTGCGGAAAAATGAGAAAAGGAAAACAAAATCAGACTGGATGACGGATGTTACTTGGTCCGCAGTTAAAGGAAGGAGAATCAAAGTTCAAACCCAGGGAATACCCAACTTGAACTCATTGCGTATCTAAAGGTTATGCAGACAGGGTAGAAATGCACATATTAATTCGATCTGCAATAAAATCGAAAAAAAACGCAAAGTCATCACGGGTCAGATATCCGTTAGCGCGTTGGGGAACCCAAATCCTAATGCGATCGAAGATGAAAAGGGACTACTAGACTATCGATAAAAGAATAAATTTCAATCAATAAATTTTAACCATCAAATGAAACGATTTATAATATTTATTAAACTGTAATCGATGAATACAAAATAGGAATTTCCTGGTAATCTATGTATCTTTCATTCGCAAAAATATTTGCAGTAATGGTTGACATGGATAAAACCAACTGCAGGAAAACATTAATTGCAGTCTTGACCACATAGTTTTTATATATTTTGAAAGTATTTACGTTTTGATTATTCCATACAAATTAAAACTTTTTGAGACCAATCATTAAATGTTATGTTGTCAACAAACAAAAACTTATTTTTTAACATGTTTTTTTTTAACTTCACCTGCATGTGGTAGAAATCAGACACCGTCGCCTATAGACAAACGCAACATTCGGAGAGTCGCGAGTGCGTTATTAATCAGGAAACATGGGTAAATAGGTTTATTGGATAGAATTGGGGCAACATTAGGGATTTTGAGGGGAAAGGAGTGGGAAAAGAAAAGAGTAGACATGGTCATCCAGCATCCCCGAGAGTCATGCATACTTTATTTCATGCCGAGTATATAAAGAGCAGCAAAAGCTTTGAAATGATAAAATACTCTACCACCTAGAAAATTATACATATATAACACCTAATAAATACTTAAACCTATCTCATTTCTTGATAAAATAATTTTATTTTCATCTGCTACGTATATAGTTAATAATATGTTCCATAAATTGTAAAGACGCATTAAAATAATATATCATTTTATTAGAAAGCAATGTCAGTTTACGAATTAAGAAGAAATGTTAAAATACATTTTTTTTCAGTGCAATCGCTTATGCCTAAGGTAAATTGTTCCATGCCTATGTACATCGGGACTGAAGAGCCGCCGGCTACTCAGCTGCCTCCTGAGACACTCCTGGCGATATTTTACAAGAACCCTCTCATACTTGCTTTCAGAAAATTGTCCCACCAAAGAACTTTTGAAAGAACTGTAAATGTTTAAAACTTTTAAAAAAATATTTAAAACATCACACTGAAATAAATATGTATATATATAAAGGAGTATTTTTATCATACTATAACATCTGTTAAATTACTAAATTAAAACTGTATATTTTACGACTTGTCTCTGATATAAAATTGAAATACAGTGTTCAAATCTCTCAGAATATCCATTTTTCTTGACTGGAATCATAATTTGCTTCTACAGACAAAGAGTCAGAGGTTAGAATTATCGTATATATTAATCTTTTATGCCATTTATAGTGTATGCCAATGTGGATTAAAATGGGTTATGTTTATAACATCATTGAAACTAACTGAATGAGTTTTAGAGACATAAAGATTTAGTAATAATGCTGAAAATTATCAAAATAAATACAAACATTTTTTTGTTACGAAATTAGTATGACGAAGTTAGATTTATCAAAGTTCCTGCAGCTATTTTATAATTAGTTTTTATTTAATAATTAGTTCGTAAAATCAACAGTAATACTGAGGTTACGACTTCGTTAACACTGGAGATTTATTCAGTAGTGTAAAATATTAAATCACACATGTACATATATAAAAATAAAATAAAATATCTAGAAAGAAAAGAAGGCGGACCCACTAACCAGGTAGGTTAACAAGCAAGCATATAGATGGAATTCAGATAATCTCTTAATTTGCAGTCAAGATAGATTAGGACGCTATCGCGACATTAGTTTCACTTTGCGTACAGGCTGCACTGCGTTGGAACTCCTAGTTAACCGCGGTAAAATTGCAATCAATTAATTTTAGCCATCAAATGCATCGATTATAAAAATTATGAAACTGTAATCGATTGCCTGGCATTACAAATTGAAGTGAAGTGAAGAATTACCTAGTGATCTTTGTTTTGTTTATTCACAAAAAATATCATTATTCATCGACATGGATACAACAAACTCTAGAAAAACTTTTGTCGTCGTCTTTTCCGTATATTTTTTATTAGTGTTTTGTAAGTATTTACTTTATTTTTGTACATAGATAAAAGCTTTTCGAGCAAATGTTAAAATATTATATTATAAACAAACATAAACGTATTTAATTAACATGATTTTATTAACTTCACCTGTATGTATATGTATAACGGAATATTTTAACGCAATTTCACCAACATTGCACCAAACCACCAAAGTTTAAACGATTTGAAAATTTGTACACGTCTTAAAAATATAATCATTTATTTTCGTGTCTTAAATTAAATTATTGTCCAAAAATATAGTAAGTTTTTTAAATCATTATTTACTAAAAATGAAACGAAACCCTACGAGTAAAATTCAATCTCGGTTATAAACTTCAGTCAAAAACGAACTAAACAATCGTGAATCCTATCTCATTTTTTGCAAAAATATATTTCATTTTCATACGCTACGTATGTAATAAATAATATGTTCTATACATTTTAAGGATACGTTTAAAAAGCATTACATTTATAATAATAGAACACTATAGTTTTTGTGAAATTCATAAATTGAATATGAGTTAAGAGAAAACCTAAAAATATTTTCTTTCAGATCAATCACATATGCCCAAGGTAAATTGTGCCGTGCCTATAGACATCGTTACCGTAAAGTCCATGACTACTCCAAAGCCTCCTGAGATACTTTTGATGATACCTGACAAGAATCCTCTAATACCTGCTTTCAGAAGGTTGTTCGATAAAAGAATTTCTGAAATAACTGTATTAAATATATAAAGCTTTAACACTTTTGAAAAAGATTACTGAAAGTCATCATACTAAAGTATTTATGTATATGTATCAAGGAATATTTTTATCATGTTATAGTATTTTTTAAATAGTTAAAATAAAATTTTAACTTTGAACGTCTTGTTTCTGATTAAAAATTGCAGAAAAATATTTTCTTAAATCTTTGAGAATATCTATTTTTCTTGACTTTAATTTTTATACGGCTTGATCCACAAAGAGTCTTAGGTTAAAATAAAGAAGTCTTTACGAATACGAACGAAAGTTGTATTAAAACTTGTAACATTTTAAAATAATAAATAAAAATAATTAAACATATTAGCTTTGTAGGCATCAATAAGAATTAAAGCTTATTAAGAACACTTAAAATTAACAATTTAAACTAAATACAAACTCGCTGAATTACACATGCGTGTTATTCAGAGTATTTTTTGAGATTTGAATCTATTAAACAGCATCAGAACGAAATTAGGTGGTAGAACACCCTTTCTTTCCACAGCTATTGCTGCACTTATACGATCGTGGTTGCTTGGATAAGTACCGTCACCCTACATAAAGTTGGCATAAAATAAAGCATGCATGACTTTCTGGTTTGCCGGATGACCATGTCTTTTCTTTTCCCAACTCTTCTAATCCTTAACATTTTCCCGTCCCGTCCTACTCACTAAATCTGATTCATCTCATTTCCCAGTTGATGCCAATGCTGTGTGTGTTCATAGGCGACGGGATCGGTTAATATCAGGTGAACTGTTTGCTTGTTTGTCATCCTTTCTATAAAAAAAATAATAAACGTTTGTTACATGTGTAATAAACTTGTATTAACATTTATATTTACATATCCCTATGTTTGATAATGCCTTATAATTTTTTTCAACCAAAGTCTTTCTTCTTCGCTCTATTTTATTATTAATACAAAATACATTAGGGAGTAGTAGGAAAACACAAGCGAATGTGAAAATTTTGTTCTAAATTGACCCTTAACTATCACATCAATTCAGTAATTCTGTTTCCCAAGCACCCATCGTGACTCGTCACATAATAAGAATACATTTGCGTATAAATATGAAATTGTGTCATGCATGACTAAATTAATTCCATGAAACTTGATGCAGTTTTTTTTAAGCTTCGTCAACATCAGAGCTTTTTTTAGTAGTGCAAAATGTTGTAATACACATGTTAATATATAAAAATATAAAAAAATACCAAGAAAGACAAGAGGCTGGTGGTTAGAGGGTGGGTAAGAAGAAAGCATCTAGTTACATCTTAGATAATTTCTGTATCAAGTTGAAGAAGATGCGAGCGTATTCGCTACAGCTTTAGCTTGACTTTCGCGTTTAACGATGAAATTAGTTGCGTGACATTAGTTTTACCAAAATATTGCGCATGGCACGAAACTATTCTAGTGTCAAAAAATTAAGCAATACATTGAAAAAGTTGATGTTTACACGTTAAACTGATGAAATTGCGGTTTTAAGCAATTTAACAATTATGCTGCTGTAGTAAGTTCTCAAATAATCCATCAATTCTGGTAAAAAGATTTTAAAGATATACTACGTACTGTCATCCTTTAATAAACTTAACTTGGGAAAATAAAACTTTTATTTTCTCCCTTATTTAATTTACTCAAGGGCAAATGAATTTACGATTATATGGCTTGGGCTGAAAAATTGCAATTTGAATGCAATTTATATTAGAGTTGTTGCAAGTAACGCTGTGGTACAACTTTCAGTAAGGTGTAAATGAAATATGAACATTTTGATTTGTTGAGTGTGGTCTGTATTTCTGATTTAGTTGCATATCTTCTTGAGCTGAATTGTCACCTTTGGTGATTTGGTGACGTTATCCTTGTGCATAAAATAGTGACGTCGTTTACATATTCGATAGGATATGTTAAGTGGACATTGCTTTGCGGTGTGTGCTGGTGCCAGAAAATCAAAACAAAGATTTTGGTTTTTCACATATTGACATATTCCTGTAGCTTCCATCTTGATAAAATCTCTTTAATGACTGTGTGACTTTGTTTACACAGTGATGCAGGAAAATATATGTACATAAATTTTATTAGAAAGTAATAAAATAACGACGCATTTTTAATGTTTCACATTAACTAGTGATAGAATATATATTCTATAAACATCCTCTTTTCAAGGCCGTAATATTTCAAAATTTTATTTCGATTAGTACTTATCATACATGGGTGTGCTAAGAATCCATGCTATACTATATACTCTTATTTAAAATTACATCCTTTATATTATGGATTAGTAATTAATTTAATATCAACTTCAACGGTATTTGGAAATACAAGTTACAACGAAAATTACAAAACCCGACTTCAAACGCTTTATAAGTGCACTTTCGAGATTTAACATTTTCTGTTATTTGGTTTAAAAAAACACTTAACTGATCTTTTTGAAGAGTTATGAGACAATTTGGGAAGTATGCTAGATATCAGAGAGAATTTTTAAAATCGATTAATAGATGACGGTGCTACGCGCGAACGTTCTTAAAAAAATTAATTATCCGAATTAAAAATCTCCTTCTTTAGTAAAGTCAATTATAAGTAAATGGAATTGCGTGTCCTATTCGATTATAGTACCGATGCGATAAATAATCACTGTTATCGCGTTAAATTCAGCGTTTTCTAGTTTTGTGATAGATAATGACTCTGATTGGCTCTGACTCGAAATGACTCTGATGGAATTTCATTTTTGCAATGCAATACATTTTTTATATTTCGCATTAACGATATAATTTATTGAATCTTTGAAAAGTGGCAGAATATATATTTTATAATCTACCTCTTTTCAAATGTGTAATTTTTCAAAATTTTAATCCTTCAAAAACCAGATTAGTACTTATGATTCATGAAACATGGGATGTCCATCATAAGTCACTATGAATTCTTATTATACTTTCTTCTTTCTTATTAGACTTTTATATACTCTTATTTAAAAATGCGTTCCATATATTATTCAATATTTTTTTATTTAATACTGAATCTATCATGTCAATAACCGATTTTAGTTTTTTTTTAAATTACGAAGTTTCGTTTAAAAATTCTTGTATGCAAAGTTAATGTATCACCATGTCGCTTATTGATATTGATTTTCCATAATACATGTACAACATATTTTTCAATATTCACGACATTCTTTTTTGTTTATTAGAGACAAATATATAAAATATCTAGTCTGCCGGGTACAGCAATTTGACTGTTTGAAACGTTCGTGTCATTTATGACTGAATTGCTTTATAAGTGCACTTTCGAGATATAATGTTGTCTGTTGTTTTGATTTAAAAATCTACTTAACCCATTTTTCTGAAAAATTATGAGAATTGAGTAAATATACATACATATATCAGCAACAATTTTTAAAATCGGTTCATAGATAACGGTAATACACAAGAACACGTTAAAAAATAATAAACATTCTAGTTGAAAGCCTGTTCCTTTAGAACAGTCCTTTAAAATACCAATACATCTACGCAAATACGATGAAATTGTTGTCCGTGTATAAGCAAATGGAATCTTTCCCGAGTCTTATTCGATTAGTACCGATGCGATAAGTAATCAGTGTTATTGAGTCTAATTCTGCATTTTCTAGTTTTGTGATATATAATGACTCTGATTGGCAACTGATGATATTTCATTTTTGGACAAAATTTACTACAGATTGAACCTAGAAAATATTTTGAGCCATTTTCAAGATCCACGTACCCTGAACATAATTTATTTGATAGTTTATTATTATCAAATTTATTATTGAAAGGTTGAAATTATCTTTAGTGAAGTCAACTTTAAGCGATTAATTTAAGCGATATATTTTTTTATGAAAAAGACGACAAATGAGTAGATGGTTCACCTGATGTTAAGTAATTCCGTCACCCATAGGCACACATAATATGCGGAGAGTCGCGTGGGCATTTTCAACTTCGTGTGAGTTGGTAACATATTAATGATTTCGAAAGGAAATGAGTGGAAAAGAAGAGGGATAAATGACTACAAACGCTAACCCAGAAAGTCATGCATAATTTATTTTGTGTTGATTTCGTCTATGGCGGTTTTTCTTCTCCGGGTGAGCACGACAGTTAAACTGCAGCAAGAGCTGTGGAAGAATGTTGTGCTCTGCTTCGTATAAAAGAAAGTTTTGAATTATTTCTGGTGAGTTATGTTGTAATTAATTCAAGTTACATCATGTCTTTAAGTCACAACTAATGTTTTGCATATAATTTTTCGTATCCTTCATAGTGATACTTTATGATTAATTTTCTATTTTTATATAGTAAATAATATGTTCCATAAATTGTAAAGACGCATTAAAATAATAAATCATTTTATTAGAAATCAATGTCAGGTTACGAATTAAGAAGAAATATTTAAATATATTTTTTTCAGTGCAATCGCTTATGCCTAAGGTAAATTGTTCCATGCCTATGTACATCGGGACTGAAGAGCCGCCGGC
>JAOCPS010024718.1:0-17426 GCA_025505425.1 Graphium colonna | reverse complement strand
TAAACTTTACAAAATATTGCTTTATACTGAGTAATATAGGTTTTTTCATTAAACTTGAGAGCCGTGCTTTAGTGGCTTCGCTGATTAATTCGTTCATTCATTCGTGAACAAGAGCGTTTAAAATTAAAAATGCATAAACTTCTGACTTTCTTTGTTCTATTTCAATATTTTTTTACTGTTATAATCAAAAATAAATATTAAGCGTGCCATAACTATACATAGAGGTTATTTCATGCATAATGTTGACATATTTTGCTGTTTTTTTCATAGCATAATTTTATTACGCAAGACATTTTATTTTTACGATTTGCATTCTATAGCTAATAAAGATGCGATACTTAAATTTAGTTTTTGTTTATTAGTAACGCATATGTTTTTTTGAATACTCAATTGTTTATCGTAAATTTTTGCATAAAAATATCTGGGTCCTATCTACAGAAAAGGCTATTGGGTTCAAAAAGTAAAGCAGCAGCCTAGTTTTTAAATCATTCCACGTTTGGGCTTAGGGCTCCTATAGAACGAGGGTATACTGCATAGTCCACCGCGCGGCCCCAGTACGAATTGATAGACACACATATCTTAGAAATATTATATGATAGATATGCAGGTTTCCTCACAATGGTTCCTTTCACTACAGAGCATGTGGTAAATCAGCACTTAAAATTGTAATAAAAAAATTGACAATGCACCGGAGGTCGAACTCTGGTTCGCCTTGAGTAATAAGAATTGAAGACAAGCACCCGGACACTGACCCACCACGGAGCTATTGGGTTAACTGGCGAAAAAAATGGCACTCTGAAAGATCGTGATCTCAAATGACCTCTCAGCCAATATAAAAACATCGATGTAAATGAACGCCAAAGTCTGATTTCACACAAGTATATTTGCGAGAAAGTACTAATATAATATATAAAAAAAACCTATGTCACGATCTTAGTGGTAGTACCCTTCCAAAACGACTTAATCGATTTTAACGAAACTATTTTTGTATATTTGAAAAAAATAAAAAATCTATTCGAAATGGCCACCTTTGGCTTTTATACTGTCTTGGGTAGTTCGTGGCTTGTGACCATGTGAACTAGGTATATTTTTAAAAAGTTCATTGCTAAGAGGTTTCGCAACACGATTAAAGACTGTATATTAGTACACTTTAGCTGAAGTTTTCTCTCCTTTTTCACAAAAATGTAGTTTTGTGACTCCTTGATAAGACGCGTCCCATCAAAGCATCAACGCAGGATGATGACAACCTTTTCGACCACTTGACCAGCTTCTTAAGAACTGTGAGCGTACACTCTATCATTTTGCTTATCGTAGTGTTCATTAATTGTGAAAAAAGTTTTACCGGTAAAGAGGATATTTCTGTGCCTTTCACCTGTGTGTCGCAACAAGGCGTTTGATCGTTTCATTCTCTTTAATAGTAGATTGATCTTGGGCATGTCCTGTATATCGGCGATAAGCACTGAGCTTCTGGTCTTATTTTACAATGGGTGAAACAGTCCTAGCGGGAATCTTCATTTCTCGCAATAAGATGTTTTGCTTCCTATTGGAGTTTCAACGAATTCTGGCTCTAGCAGCATTAACAACCTTTGTAGTTCTAACAGCACGCGACCGTCGCGATCTTTTCTAGTCTTCGACAGAGGAAGTGCTGTTGTATTTGTTAGTAGTGCGATATACGAACATACGGGTGACACCAAGCTTTTTAAGTGCCTGGAATATAACCGACGACTCCATACCCACTTTGTTGGTGTGAACACGATTTGATAATGAGCGCGAAATTGAAAGACATTTTGAAATAATAAACGTGTTCGAAGTTCAAAATAATTAAAAAGTTAAAAAAAGAACGATTTTATGTAACAGTATCTATGACCAGACTAGTTATTTAATATAGTTTTGTTCTTTTATTTATTCCAAAAGAGAATAAATTAAGTTTTCTTGAGTCAGAAAGTTGCGTTTGCGTGAAACCTTTCTCATCGAATTTAGCTTGAGTACAGCAGATTTTTATTCATCCGCACCGTATCCTTACATATTCATATCCCTTTCAATTCATTCGAAGTAAGGCGCCGCACCTTTCTTCGACCCGTGAATCCTTCCAACTGTCGTATTCAGGCTAAGCGGCGTTTCTGGTCTATTCAATAATACGGTATTCAGAACGTATTTATAACAATTGTACTCCCTCAGGGGCCTTACGCTCCACAGATTATGTTCCAATTCACGATTGATCGTATAGAAATATATTGTGCAGGTCCAATGTGCGAACGATTTTCCTGTACGCTAAAAATATACATTTAGCACTATTTTTAACAGTCCTATTTGACATTAGAAGCAGGTGAAATATATATTTGTAACGAGCTATTACGTGCGGTTTCACCCACACGATATTGTTTTTTGGGTTTTGATTATTTTATACGGAACTCTTAAACTATTAAAAAATAGCCTAAGTTATTCCTTAAGACATTAGCTGTCCGTCTGCCCTAGACCCGTTAAAATCGATCCGCTCGTTTCTAACATTAGCCGAACACAGACAAACATACCGATCAAAGTTGTTTCAAGAAGTAATTGGTCCATTATTACGTATAATCGTATTACTTTCCATTTATTAAAAATGTTTAATATTGATATTCAAACAGACTTCAGTTTTATTTATTTATATAGATTTAGGAGAGTTACTAGATTACGTATATACAGAGTAACTGATGAGTCACTTTCCATACTTTAAGACGTTATATATGAGGATCATACATGACATGAAGAATAAAAATATTATTAAGAATAAATATTGATTTACCACTGAGTAAACACAATGTAAAGTTATAAAAATATTACGTTATTCATGTTCATTCGCGCGGACACGGCGTGGCTAAGAACGGATGGTAGAGGGGGAGTCGCCGGTCCCGCTCGTACCAGCTGATCACAGCCGCCACACTTCATTAATTTATTGGAAAATTTGTGCTAAAACTATGCCCCTAATTTTATCATATAAATATAATGACAATCGGGTACTGAGTGCTCTCCTTTAATATCGTTGGTGACTCGCTAGTCATCCTGTATATTGTATTGCACCGCCGCACAATACCGTAAGTCGGTCGAAGAAACATGGTGACATAAAGAAGTATTTATGACCAGTCTCATTAAAGGAAACCGGCCACCCTATATAACGGTGGTTACGTGACTGACTGTGGATATTTATAGACAATGGTTAACGTTCACAATGTTAACCACCTCTTTCTTCGACACTTTTTACTTTTATTGGTATAAATACAAAAGTGAGTTACATAATTTGGTACACTTTTATGTGGTAACTCAATGGATCTTAATTAAATTTTGAATAAAAATAACTTGACTCGGTTACCCAGCATTACTCGACATATAGACGACATGATCTCTTGAATCCGGTTATATAAAGAAATAAACAGACCAGAGTAAAAAGAAATAATCCAAAAATAAAAACATAACCCCCAACAAATGTACCTTACCGCAGCCAAGTCGCAAGTGGCTCTTAGTTAAAAAAAACGTTTTGGGAAAATATACAAAAGGACACAACGCCCAAAATCGGTGCCAAAAAGTCTTGTGCATCAAGATCAAAATCATATAGTAATTATTTCCATATATTTTTACAACATTACGCTTCATTAGTTTAATTTTAAAAATATTTATATTTTAATATATATATATTTTAATTTAAACTACAAAAGTATGAATATTGCTTTTAACTACATGACGTTTACACAATCTGTCATAGAGATGTAGAATGGAATAGAAACTGTTTATGATGAATCGATTTTTCCATTTTATCAAAAATCTCCGAAACCACAGGTTTTCTTTACGAAAAGAACTTTTGTAGGAGTTAATATAATCAGCCTAGTGTCGAAAAAATATGTTTGAACTTGATGCGACTTGGTAAGGTATGCCATATAACAATGAGCATTATCCTTTACGATATATACACAAAATAACCTTTATGTACGGCACGCTTATTATTTGTTTTTGATTATAACAGTAAAATATTGATTGAAATAGTACAAAGTCGGAAATTTGCGCATTTTTTAACGCTCTCGTTCACGAACGAATGAACGAATTAATCAGCGAATCCACTAAAGCACGGCACTCAAGTTAAATGAAAAAGAAAAACAACATTAGTTAGTATAAAATATTATTTTCTAACATTTATTAAGATCGATGTAAGTGTACGTGTAGTGATTGATTTAGTTGAACTTGATGCTACTTACGGTATGGTCATGTGATAGTAGGATTTGAAATATGTTTACATACATATGTATGTAAATATATTTTAAATCCATACGTATATATTAAACGTAACGGCATACATATGTATGAGAAATGAGTGGAAATAAAGATAAATGTTTGCCACCAAACTATCGCAGAAAACGTCGCGACGAAATTTGCACTGCGACTCGTCGCTCTTCATTGCGACGATAAGCCTATTACGTGTAGGTAGGCAGACGTCTGACTTACGCCGTGTCCCCTTATCGCTCAGACATTAACATTAAAATTGTGCCTTGCCTTTGGTTACTGTATGCTTAAGTGGAATATAAACAGTGTGTTTTTCAGTTTGTGATCATATCTTTGATCAACCAAATCAGAGTTGATAAATTTCACAAAACAAACTCCTCTCCAAAGAACACCGATGCATTCTAAGAATGTTTAACCGACTTCAAAAGAGGAGGAAGGTTTTTATTTTTTTAATGTACGTTCGTGCATATCTGTGTGTCATTTATGAACCGATTTTGATAATTATTTTTTTTATCTTATAGGGTATTCTTCCGGAATGCAATTCCCCATGTCCCATAAAATTTTCCGGAAAATCGGCTCAGTAGTCCTTTTAAATTAAAATAACAAAATTTAATACTTGTATTTTTACACGTATCTCCGTCATTTATGAATCCATTTCAAAAAAATATTTTTGGTACGATAGAGCATTCCCATAAAATTAAAAAAAAAATAAACTTATGAACTGATTTGAAAAATACTTTTTTATCTAAAAGGGTAAAGTTCCACAATGATCCTACAAAATTTTTATGAAAACCGTATTAGTGGTCTTTTTTTTTATGAAAATTTTCTGACATGAATATTTTCTTTCATGATTTCTCCCCCAACTGCATTTAGTGATCTGTTTTTAACTGGCCGAATTTGTTTAATACTGGAAGATTATCTAGACGTATTTATTCTATCCCTCGAGAATAATACGTTTTTTATAAATTATTTATCGATATATCATTTTTGTATACCTTGCAACGTGTATACAAATTATCGTTCGCCTAAAGAGTTTTGACTTAAAGCAATAAAACCGGTCAGTTACGATCGTATTTATAATATAATTATTTTCTAAAGAAAACATCGAAATATGCATTACAAACGAACGTTCATGACACAAATTTTTCACTTATTTTAATTTTAAAATGAAACTGTAGAATCTTGTAACTTTCAAATAAAAAATAATATAGAAAATTGGTTCATAATTTGCGGAGAAATCAGATAACATGCCTAAATTAATAAAAAAACATACAGTCGATTTACAAACCTCCTATTTTGAAGTCGGTTGACTAGTAAGAGTAGCAACATTGTTATAGTTTTAACAGTTGTTAATTTAAATCCAGTTATATAGATAAACAAACAGAGACTAGAGTAAAGAGAAAGAATCCAAAAATGAAAACGTAGTACCTCAAAAAATGTACCTTACCGCAGCACAGTCCTTAATTTAAATCGAACACTGGTATATTATGTCGAGATATTAATATAGTGACAGATGTTCTGTCGCTGATTTCCAATGCCATAGGTCAATATCGATCGTGTGCATGAGAGCAATGCAAGTTCAATCATTGTCAATTAAAGCAATGTATCCTGGCCCCTTCAGCTCTGATTTCTACATAGTGTCAACGTATTGAAGTCAAGGATATGAAGTTGTATATTTTTGCGTGTTATTGTATCTTCCGTTTGCGTATACAGTTGACGGAGTTATAGTAAATATAGTGTATTGTGCATGTTTATTATACAGGGTGAATGGCGAGTCACATTTAATACTTTAAGGCATTATATGTGGGATTGTATATTAAGAATAAATATCGATTTACCACTGAGTAAACATAGTGTAAAATTAAATAGTTCATTGCGTAATTCATGTTCATCCGAGCGGACACGGCGTGGCCGAAATGAGACGGAAGCCGGAAGGGGGATTAGACGGCCTCGCGCGTATTAGAAAATTTGGGCTAAAAGTGTACCCTTAATTTTATTACATAAATATGATGACAATCGAGTACCAAGTGCTCATCTTTAATATTGTAGTCGACTCACCAAGCACTTGTACATAGAGTGTTCCTTGAATAACTGAACTGTTTGCCAAAATTTATATAGATGAATTTACTTTTTAAACAGTACATTTGTTGACCGAGTATAATTTTTTTTTTTATATAAATGAATGTTACGCGATAACTTTGGAAGCAGTGTTCAAAATTTAATAAAATGTTAGATATACATATGTGTGTGTATGTGTGTGTGTATGTGTGTGTGTGGGGGGGGGTGTGGGTGTGTGTGTGCGCGTGCGCGCGTGTGTGTGTGTGTGTAATTCTAGTACAATTTCCAATATTGTTTAACATCAAATTCGATTCAGCATTTTTTTAACTATTTAAATAAATAAAAAAATACTACAATTAAGATTTTCTCGAAATCAAGGTCGTGGCGAACTAATAGTATATATAAAGCGTTAAAAATAAAGCACAATATTTAATGTTGAAGAGAAAATACACAAGTGACTAACAAAGTTGTTGCGAATAAGTTGTAAAGCTTACGAAGAAATTTAAAGGAGATTTGTTCCGTCTTAAAAGATACTACATTCTTATCCTAGCTTAGCACTGAAAGCTGTAAATTCTGATTACTAGGGATTTTTCTTACTTTTACTCCCAGAGTATTCGTTGTAAGCTCGATTTATTCTATTTTACCGAATCAGGTCACGATTTATGGCATTCACTTTAAATTTCAATCTAATGATCCAAATAGCTGTCAAGTGTCTTCTACGCTACTCATTTTAGTTTCCAAGTTTTATCTATTAGAATAATGTATTTGCCATGAAATTTCTCGTCGGTTCTCCGTTAGCATGGAAAAATTTAAATTGATGGAAAATGTCTAAGTGGAACTTTGTAAGCGGCCACAGACTTTAGCTGATGCTTTTTTTAGAAAGAAAGATATCGTTAGATAGAAAGATATGGTTGCTGTTGTTTTTAATGCTACATGTTTTGTATTTTTCAAAATGATCTCTGATATGTCTCTTCTGCTGCTACTACTGCTAGGAAAAAACCTTCTCTAGAGAAACTCAAGAAAAGCACAACACTGCAAGACCTAATAAAGATACAATTAGTAGTTACTGCGTAGATCGGGCTTAAAATTTAGAATTAATATTCAAGCTGACGGTATGCAGGATTAACAAGTGACACCAGGACATCAAACACCTCAGTACCACCCGTGACCATGAACGCTGTAAAGGGTTCGAAACGTCGGGTGATAAAATTTAAAAATAAACCGCGATAAAATCCGTAAAGTTGTTTAATTTAGAACTTCACATATCTTAGAAATATTTTTATTACTTCTGGGTATGTAGGTTTCCTCACGATGTTTTCCTTCAATGTAGGGCACGTGGTTAACCAACACCTAAAATTTCAATAATAAAATTGACAATTTTATTGCTGCCGGCACCGAGGATCGAACTCAAGTTCTCCTCAAGAAAATAGAAATAAAGGCGAGCGCCCGAACACTGAGTTACCACAATTATGAATAATCAAAACGACAACATTAAGATAGACCTGCAATTTTCCACTAATGTGTCGTCATTTCTTTTGTAAATTGGAATAACCTTGGCTAAATTCCACTCACAGGGAAATATCCCGGTCTCCTAGGACTTATTTGACATATAAAGGTATCTCTTAAGAGGATGCACAATTAACAATACCTTTATAAAGGTTCAAAACTTTTTAAAGCTTTACAAACGGTATTTGAGACTAGTTTATTGATAACAAACATTCACTTGATTCATTTATGTAATCCAGATACTGCAAGTAACTTTTCTTTTATCACCATATCAGTTCACCTACCCTCTTTAATTCTCTGCACCACCCTAAGGTAGACTGGTAGAAAATGCCTCAGTAATAAATCCGTCATTGTAAAACAACAAATAAATATAGGATATTAAGAAGGCTATGTGGTTATAAGAAAGATAAGGCGCAATCCATAATGACAACACACAAACATCTTCTTTGTTCGTCTCCTTATCACAGATTTACACCATTTGTGTAACCATATCCCTCTTATTATCATGTTACACTTTGTTGATTCATAAATATGGACACAATATGTGGATGACCCTTTACCCACCTGGAAATTACTAAGCCTTATGTGCACCTTGGTCAAGAAGAATACTTTACTGCATTAAAAGTTTCTTGTAACATGTTCTGCTCTAGCACCTAACAATTTTATAATAATTGAATTTCTTTACCAGCGACCTGAACAGCAACACGCAGTTCGTAGTCGGCCTAGCACTGTGCACTCTTGGCGCGATAGCTTCTCCCGAGATGGCTAGGGACCTCGCATCAGAAGTCGAGAGACTGATCAAGTCCCCAAACGCTTATATCAAGAAGAAGGCTGCTCTGTGCGCGTTCCGGATCATAAGACGGGTGCCGGATTTAATGGAGATGTTCCTACCGGCTACCAGGAGTCTGCTCACGGAAAAGAACCATGGTAAGTGTATATAGAATATAATCGTAGGGTGCTTTTTAACATTTGCTAACTGACAAGTGTTTAAAACGCCAAACATTGTATTTAGGGTCCTTAGATACAACCATAGCTTAGTACAAGACCCGTAAGTTTTAATATCACTAATAATAATGTTCTTATATTTATTTTTTTTCTAGTCTGGCGGGGGCGTATTAACATATATAATAAAATAATTTAATGTGTGTGTGTGTGTGTGTGTGTGTGTGCGTGTGTGTGTGCGTGTGTGTGTGCGTGCGTGCGTGCCTGCGCGCGCGCGTGAATGTGTGTGTGTCTATTTGTGCCTTATAATATTAACTAGAACTTAAACCATTCTTCCTTAAGCTTTCCAGGAATCCTTTTTACTTCACCTCTCTACATTTTTTTTGTGGAATACTGTTCTTATCCCTATCTTAAATAAAAAAAAAATTCAATCTTTGTCACCAATAAACAATCAAGCGCAATATCACTCTCGATTGACTCGTAGTATAAAAATTAGCACGTTTAAACAAACAAACAAAACTCATCAACTTTATTACATGCGTGTAGATTTACATTTAGACTATAAAAAACAACTACAGTAGCGAGATGATAATTACAAGTGTATATTATGAATGTAATCTTATGGTTTGTTACAAATTCTGGATCATCACAGAGTAGAGATTTCTCAACGACGCATATATATTTATCAGCGTTTATTCTTGATTATTCCGATCCACAAATAGATCATATCAAAGATAAAGTTTATTTGTTTGTTGAAGACAACACATCGAAACTTCTAGGACTCCCGTGAAAGTGGTGACTGAGATCCTAATAAAAATCTTTATATCCCTTTAGCATTTTGGATTTGAAATTTCAATAAACAAAGAAGATTAGGGTTCTCAAATTTAAATGTAATTCTTAGTGAATTAATAATAAAAAAAGCCAAGCATATATGCATGGACATATTACAATTTTTATCGAATATTTTTTTTTGGTTGTGTAGTACTTAATACGTTATTTTTTTTAAATTATTATGTTGCCGTATACCCTTCATACGTGGGCAAATTTTCAAATCAATTCAATGTTCCGAAGTCGGTGAAAAATGTTGAAAGGGTCCGTTAGGCGCATACACATTACACACATACTGCATTTACTTTTTGCCACGCTTCTATAAGCTTATAAAAGTGTGTTAAAAAGTATTTATATTTAAGATGATATAACGATATTATACCGATAAAATCAAAATGGTGAAGGAAGGAAACGATATGTAGTTAATTTACAATGCCCTACATGCGTCAATTTAAACAGGTTAACATTTCAATTTATCCGCGAGTACGTAACGTTGAGTCAAAAAAGTCTGCCAACCAAAAATAGAGCAAGCGGCGTGAAGCGACCGCCGCGCTCTGTTTAACCTGCTGAATTCAAAGCGGCCATTGAATCGAAATACAATATGACAAGGATTTGTGTTTGTGTCATAGCTACGCTGTGGAGTTATGAAACCACTTGACACCGCGCGATTAGACTTGTCGAGCTATTAAATGTAAAAGTATATTGTTTTATGTTTAACTGACTTTGTGGTCTAGTGGTATAGGCCAGTGCTGTACAAAGCACTGGTCTATACCTCGACACCCTGCAGGAACATTTTAAAGTATTTATTATACTCACGGTTGCTTCTCAATACATTTATTGTAATATTTTATTTATCCGGAAAAATATTCATGGTTATTTAAGAAATAGTGACAGACATCTTGTATTAACAAGAAATAAGGACCAACTGATTACTCCTTGCTTTCGTTCAAAAAGACAAGCAAATCATTCATGGGGCTAGGTGTAGGCATATATGATAAAATTCCGCGATCTATATTGGATCTTCCGTTTGACAAATTTAAGAACAAAATGTAATATTATTAAATTAAAGAATACTTGATACTATTAAACAATACTTGGCGATTTGCGTCTATGGAAATAATACTGTTGATTATTAAACAGACAAAACAAATTATTGTATAATACGTTTTGTAAGAAATATTATTTTAAAAGAGCAACCGCTGAGTTTGTCCCGCTCTTCTCCTTCCGAGCTGGCGGTAGCTTCCTTTCGAACACTTAATGGCAATATAAAAAATTGACCTTTTATTAACGTAAGCGTCTATGTGAATAAAGATATTATGAATTTGAGAGCCGCGAGTTTGAATCCCAAAGGAAGACAATGACTTTGTGTTATTGTTTTCTAGTTGGGTCAGGTCATTGGACCTGATCGCAGATTACTTGATCCAAGATGTCTATTCCTGTACACTATTTTTTCGATTTCTTTTCAACCCCAAATATGTTTACAACCCCTTCGATTTAAAATTTACAACGCACCATCAAGATGTGTGATGTGACACTGACATTTACAACGCACCATCAAGATGTGTGTGATGTGACACTGACATTTACAACGCACCATCAAGATGTGTGTGATGTGACACTGAAATTTACAACGCACCATCAAGATGACTGCTCGTTTGTCTATAAAAAAACCTTTATTCACGACTAAACATTTTGATACATATTTGTGCTCGGCAGTGTCAAACGCATATCAGTTGGTATGGCGACACACCACAAGGTCGACAGTCTGCGGTATGGTTTGTGTATCAAATTGTCTATATTTGGAGTAGCAAAAAAAATGTTGATTACTGTTTAAAAAACCAGAGTTATGGGTATCGGGGAAAGCTTTTAAAAAAGACCTGCATAAAAGAGACTTTCACAATTAATAACTCTCCTTTTGTGAGTTGATATATACTAGCGACCTTTACCTGCAGCAAGCCGCAAAGTAAGTCAAATCGAGCTGGGTATATCCGATTTTAATTATCGATCAAGCGCAGTGCCGAATTAACGATTTCCGGGGCCCCTGCACGCCCTTTAGTTCTAAATAAGGTAACAATTCGCCTGTGGATGATTTACAAATTCTCAATGCGTTGCAGTTTTCACGTGCAATTAATATTGTTTTCCTTTCTTAAATAGAACTTTCACTCAGTAAAACAATTTTATTTCTCGGGCCCCTTAACCATGCGGAGCTCCTAGGCAATTGTCTAGTCTGCCTAATCACTAATCCGGCACTAATCAAGCGTGACGATTCACTTTTGTTTACTATTAAATGATTTTTTACTTGATAATTATTCAGTAATAGGTTATCTTATAAGCCATGCAATAAAACGAACACCTCCAATGCTAAACGAGGTCGATAAATGTGTCGTCAAATTTAATGGCTGCTGTAATCTCGAAGACCGCACACGTGCGATTTGTGCTTAACGTTAGAACACACACACTAAGGACCGAGCCATGAGGGCATAAACGTGCAGTATGGAATATATGTTATTTAATCTGAACTTATATTTAATGAGACTCTGTGTAGGTTGTAAAGTTTAAGTAAGTTTCCTTGTAGCCGCCATCAGGAATACTTACAAACTTTCACAGTTTCTACCAACTTTAACTTAACTTTTAAACTAATTGTATTGCTGAAACCTTACTTCACCCTTCTTGTAACTAAAGTTATTTTTAAATTTAGTTCTTGATGTTTTAATGTCTTAACTAATGTACTTTATATGATATTCGCTTTTCAGTAAGTAATTACGTTTGGTATTTGAGGAATGTTTGTATAAGAAGCGAAGTATTTTACTGGGTGGGCATATCTTACATATGGGTGCACTTGTCAGGCTGCTCAATCGCTAAGGTGTCACTGCTTCAAAGTAAAATAAAGTATGTCTTGCTTGCGAGGCAGGCCGTAAAAGAAAAAGACGAGCCAAACTTTCATCACGACAGACGCACCAGCTCATAAAGCCTCCGTTGTGTTGGCTGCTAATCAAAAAACGGGATTCAAACTGCTCGAACAATTCATCCAACCTAGCTCCCAGTGACTTTACCTCTTTCCTCAGCTCAAGGACGTGATGACTGGTATAGAGGCGTTTTTGATAGTCAAAACAAAGAATTTTTTTTAAAGAGGGGGATTTGGATTTAGATGGAGTAAATAAGACTTGCTAGGAGACTATTTAGAGAAATATTTTTTAAGTTAAAATATCCTTATTTCATATTGATTATCATTACTTTTGGATCACCCCTCGTAACATCAGGTGAACCGTCTGCTCGTTTGATTTCATTCGTCTTTAAAGTTACAATGAGATTCTACCGTCCCAGTTATAATTTTGTGGACATATTTTAATTTTGCTTGGGATAAGAGTTTTAACCGGCTAAGAAAAGAAAAGTGGTCATACGCTTGTTCACTGTAACATCTCCTCGGCAAGTGTGTTATGACTTGTAAAAAAAAACTATCGCCGTGGGCAAATTTGTTGAGGATATTATCAATGTATATTATCAATTACTTCTCTACTATCTCTTCAATAGCTCAAATATGAACATGCAACCTATTTTATGCACAGGTGTTCTCATCACCGGCGTTACACTCATCACGGAGATGTGCGAGAACAGCCCCGACACCCTCAATCACTTCAAAAAGGTGAGTTTTTTTTTCCTTGATACCAACACGATCATGAAATTAGCGAATAACGCTGTAAATGTGTAATAATGGTGCATCACTATGAAGTTAATGTTTACTTATATGTCGTTTGTTTACGCGATAAACTTGTCATAATTAGAGATGTACCGGATTGTTACAAATGTACATCCGCGGATACTGATCCGAATACGAATACGGATCTTCTATTTCTTGCTTTATTAAGCTTGCCATAAAGATTAAAACTCAATTTATCGCATTATATGATGGTTGATTTCGTATCTTAGAGTTATGTACTATTTGTATAGTACCATACTTCGATATGTTTTCAATATAAAGTTGCCAAATATTTGATTTCAAGAAATAAAATAATAATCCGATTGGAATTTAATACGTCTCTATTGCTACCTAATTATCTATATGAAAAATTTCGAGTGTGTATTGAAAATAAATAAGGTAAAACATCCGCAAAGATCGAAAGGAAAAGTAAAGAATACGGATTCAGATCTTTCTTTTCCCTCAGATATCCGCGTATACGAATACGGATCCGAATATCTGTTACATCACTAGTCATAATCTTAAATTATTAAATTTACATAACGTTCTTTTGATTCTTGAATTTTGTTACTAGACAATACAATTGTTGAACCTATATCTCTTGACAAGTAAATAATTATCACAAGTTTCGTCGGAATTAATTAAGACAATCGTTACTGAAAATAATTTTCTAGAATATAATTAAAACAGCTTAGAATTCCGTGGAAATAATTTTAAACGTTCAAAGACAATTTAGTAGTGATTGAAGGCTGAAGTTATCGTGTTATAATTGGATCTTAATTTTGACCTTCAAACGTAAGAATCGTTATTTAAGAAAGTTTATTATATAGTATTTATATCTATACTACTATATACTAGTTGTTAAACATCTACAAATATTACTAGACTACTACAGATATCTGTATTATATAATGTACTACATAGCATAGTTTTAGTAAATGAAATAAATAATTGAGTTTTGTTTTATTTAAATATATGACGGTATGGACTGAAAAGACCAGTACCAAGTTGCATCAAGTTCAAAAATTTTTTTAGAGACTAGATTATATTAACTCCTACAGAAGGTTTTCGGACATCGAATCTAAAATCGCGCGGATGTGTCGTCCTACAGCTGTTTTCTTCGGTTCTTTTTGAGCTATAGCTTACAGCAGCTGTACATGTGTTGTATATTGAATTTTACAAAAAAGTAAAGTTTATTATGAATGCAGCCACAGAAAGTTAACAAGAGTGCTGTATTTCGCGCGCCATCTAGATCTCTAAAGGTATAGATTCGTTGAAACGTGTTAAACTATGTCAGAATGTGTATGACAGCACTAGCGTCTGCGGAACCATAATCCCGAAGCTGGGACGTCATGTGACAGATTTATCTCTGCAATCTATTAATTTGGGATTACCAGATTGCCGGGAATTACGGGGTTACCCCGGAATTATGAGCCTTACCCGTGTCCAGTAGTTGCACTATAATCCTGGATTTCGAATGTCTTTCCTTAGTAAATAATATAAAAGTATTCCAGGAAAGTAATAGTTGACAATTAATAAGTTTATAATTTGGCGTTGGAAGAGTTAAACGAGCAAGCGGCTCATCTGATGGTAAGTGATCACCGCCGCTCATAGACTCGCGCAACATCGGAGGAGTTACAACAGCGTTGTCAGCCTTTAAGGTACATGCTCTCTTCTTGAAGGTCTCTAAGCCGTATGTGTCCAGAAATACTGCCAGCAACAATTGATTCCACAAAGGTGTCGTGCGTGGTAAAAATGACAACGACAACGCACTCTGGTGTACTGGCAACCATCGAAGTTGTTTTTATATGTCAGCAAAATATTACAAGTAAAGAGATTTACAAAAAAAATATATAATAATCTTTTTTCGTATATTTTCCTACGGAATAAATTCGTAACTCTTCCGGTGAATTGTCCCTTGTACTATAAAACCTTTACGCCTTTAATTTTCAAGAAGTAGTGCTGTTAAAATTTTTCCTAACTTCATAAACCTCTTGATCGGTAAAAAATAGGTAACAACATTAAGTCTCCAACCTATTTTAAGGAAATTGATATAGATACTTTTTCAAATCAGTTCATAAGTTGCGAAGATATGTTCGAACATTCCAAAAATTGGTTATTTTATTTATTGAAAAATATACTAAACCGATTTTTCTGAAAATCTTATGGGACCATTCCGGAAGATTATCCTATAAGAAGAAAAAAGAATTTTCAAAATCGTAGAAATTAATGAAAATTATCAGTATAACCACAAACCAACTTTGTATGATATAAAGTCACTCACACGCTACAGGGATTCGAACCCTCTAAAATGAAACGTAATTATGAGTAAAGCAAATCACGCAAAGTTTTTTTAGAAGAAACAAAATGTTCAAAGTAGAAATATCCTCCGTTAAGCCTATGGATCGTTATTTGGGGGTTGGTCGATGGGCGCACCTCGACTTGTATCGTATGTATATTTATTACTGCTATTTAAACGTGATGCTTAATATATTTAGCCCGAAAACATCACTGTTTCGTGAAATATCGACATTAATGTTGTGTTAACTGATTTAGTGTGCAAATGTTCTCTAGATTTACAATTTATTTAATTTCAATTTATAAACCGTCAGAAAATTTATCCAGATATAAATGTATGCGTTAACTACCTCCGTGTAGGAAATACTATATACCGATCATATATATCTTAGAAAAAAATATCTTTATTTAATTGCAGAATTGTATGATTTTATTGCGAATAGAATAAACATGTCTGGTGTATGAGCATGTCCTTAAAGGACTTTGGCATGACGTCGTTCTGATAAGTTATAATCCTTGCAAAAGAACACCGCTTTCTGTCAAGAATAAGCCTAGAAGCTGTCGCAATATAAACATCAAATCTGTACATATAAAAAAATAATTGAAAAATGTCGGACTTTCTCAAAACTTAATTGCAATTATAAAATTTTCACGTATTATCTATATATCCAACAAAATGTGGCGTATCAACATTAGTATTGTATAGACATGTCCACACCATACTTTCGTCGTAATGTTTATGTCAACGCAAGTAGTTATTAAGATAAGATTGGCTACGCCAACCAACCTCGAGTCGGACACATTCGCTCAGAGACTCGTTCAGTAAACATCTTAGCAAGAACGCGTCTCTCATTTTACCGTCCCGTCTAATACATCAAACACGCAACATAAACCTACATACGGCAAAAAAAAACATCAAATACGTTTTCACGAAATTTACACGTTTCTGTACAGTAGTCCTGGGCGTTAAAACTAAATAATAATAATAAACGCTTATTTGCTATGTAACGAAATAACGTTTTTACGTTCCACCTGAAATCGGTTAATTAATAAACGGTTTAACACACGAATACAATCAGACAAAATAGTTCCATTACATAAACTTTTACTCTATTGCACTAGGAATAAGGATAAATTTTTAATGTTCCAACAAAAATCAGTTATTAAAAAACTGTTTTACACTCGACCACAATTAGACAATACAAATGCATTACACAAATTTTTACTCTATTGAAATAGAAATAAAGACTTATTTCATAATGCCACACTTCACAGAAACAGTTTCTAAACAAGCAAAAAAAACGTTACACTAATTGCGTTAGAGAAAATTAGACTCTAGTTATAACAATTTATAACACATTTCTCAATATTTCTACTTTCGAATAACCGTTTCAAGAATCCATTCTTTTGCTTTCCCTTTAAAACGGACTTTCTGTTCATTGCATTGAGTTGATATTTCTTAAAAATAACTTAAAATTAGTTACAAGCGAGAAAAACTGGTTTTAGGCAGTGCGCGTGCGCGGCTGGGCTTGAGCATTTTTTTGTTATGTCAAGGTTTTTTTCATTTCGTCACTTCAAATTTTAAATTTGTGTTGGGTTAACATAATTGCACTCCTTTGAATGCACTCTTCGATTTTGCTGTAATAAATATAAAGCTTTTAGAATGTTATGGTTTTATTACCGTGTTAATTTATTTATTGTATTTTACGAGGGCGGCACTGAAAATTTCGAAAATCAAGGATATGACACAACATTACTATTTAAAAATATATTTATTGCTTTTCGAAGTATTCTCCGCGAAATTTGACACATTTTTCCATACGATGGAACCAATCATTGAAGCAAG
>JAOCPS010024609.1:0-17429 GCA_025505425.1 Graphium colonna | reverse complement strand
GAGAGAAATAACAATCTTTTTCCACTTTGCTCTATCTTGCGACATCTTCGTCTTGTAAACCGCAGCACTTTATGTAGTTCCATACAACAACTAACAAATTTCATGTTATATTTTCTTTTATTGGAGGCAAACAGAAACAATAAAAATAAAATATATATACCTTTATAAAGTCGGCATAAAATAAAGTACGCATGACTTTTGGGGATGCCGGATGACAATGTCTACCCTTTTCTGTTCCTATTCCATTCCTCTCCAAATCCTTAATCCCGACCCCATCCTATCCAATAAACATATTATATCTGATCTCTCAGATTGACAACGCACTCGCAACTCTCCGGATGTTGCGTTTGTCTATGGGCGACGGGATGACTTACCATGAGGTGAACCGTCTGCTCGTTTGTCTTCCTTTACATAAAAAATACATATAAGGTGCAATAATAATTACAATTGTTTCCTTACAAACGTCTTGCTAAGAACATATTTGGTATGTGCTAAGAATATATAAATAACTAAGAACGATCATAAGGATGTAAATTTACATAAAAAGAAACTGATATATGAAATAATTATGTGACAAAAGCTTAATTGTTTGACGCATTTTTACTGTCAATTTTAAACTTTAAACTGTAGAGCAACTTTTTACCGTGCTTCTATTAGTGCAATAAGGGTAAGAAAATACCAGGCAAACCTTACAGCTGTCACAGCTCTAGAAAAGTTTTTGTTCAAAATGCACAAATCATTAGTTTCTAACGTTAATGCTAGTTTAGGAAGTTATAATTGTCTTCATAATGTCGCCCCCGCCAAAATGACAAGCATACAGTTGAGTTGTGCGCCTATTTTCAAAGTTGTACAAGTAACAACAAACTATTTCCCGTAAAATGTAAGTCAAGTACCGTTAAAGCGTCGTTCGCGATCCAGCTTTTGTAAGAAGAAATTCCTTAGTAAATTCTAGGTCCCGACTACAGACTGGGATCCCCATCTTTCTAGGTCAGACGCGAAGTTTCCTAGGAACCGTGCATTTTCTGCGTCCCTTGAAGTTACAGTGCGAATGCAGGCGACAGGGTGACCATATTAAAGTTAAGTCTCCGCAAATAATAGCTAGTAATAAATAAAAAAAAATATCTGCGTGACATATCGTAAGTTTCTGTTTTGTTAAGCCTTTTATTAGAGCAATAGTAATAAAAACTTTCGATAATTTGCTTTCACAACAACCTCAACTTTGCTTTCAGATGGGTGTACTAGTCGAAAACAAAGTAGTTACTCGGTTTCGAGAACTAGAATCGTATTATTAATATGGGTAATTTCTATAATGTCAAGACATAACCGACACTGATGCTAGATATATGTTACTCAAAATAGACTAAACGGTTAAAGTTAAGTTAACAAACCATTTTAATATCATCAAGGATAAACAAAAGATAAAATTATCACATTTTATTTATTAGAATTCTGTTGGCAGTCTTGTAAAATATCGTCACTCTACTACTATTTCCAGACCAAAAAAACAGGACAGTCCATCCTAATTTCTATGTACACACGGTCACCTTACAAGACGCAGTTACAATCGCGGCAATTGTCGTCCAGCGACATTTTATGTTACCGCAGTATACTCTGCGGCTTTTATTATAGTATTGCGTGAGTCTAAACTGCTTACAAAATGCGTTTTATGTGTTGATGAGGTGAAAAGCGTAGATATTTTCTATGCAATACGATTTAACATTTTACAAACATAAACCGCCTCCGTAGCTTAGAGGTATGGGCGCTTCCTTTACAAACGGGAGGTCGACTATTTGTTGTTGTTTCTTGGTTGGGTCAGGGCAATGCGGGCTGATCACCCGATTGCCTGAAAAAAAGATGACCTATGCGTCGGATGGGCATGTAAAAAGTCGGTCCCGGTTGTCAAGAACAGCTTTGGCAGTATTTATAGGATGTCAGTGCCTTCAAACATACTGACAACTTATCCATCCTTCGAATTCAGTTTTTCCCTTTAGGTTGCGGAGGTCGGATGCCAGTCGCCCCGCGTAAAAACTGAAATTCAGGTAACATTTGGGTGGAAGCCGACCCCAAGTAACTTGGAAAAAGACTAGGAGGAAGAAGATATTAGTACGCATATCTGTTATACATGGTTGTCCTAAGATATTTTACAACCTCCTTTGCATTGGTTCGTGAGAGGAATTTAATTTTAAGTAAAACTAATTTATATTCAACATATTCAATTTAATAATAAAAGAGAATGCCCATTTTTATATGACATGCCGTACCAAAATACATCAAGATCAAACTTTTTTTTTTGCACTACACTTATTATATATAATCTTACAGAAGTTCTTTTCGTAAAGAAACCTCGAGTTTCGGATATATTTGATTGAAAATGAAAAATCGATTCATAGAAAATAGCTTCAATTGCTTTCTGCATCTCTATGACCGATTGGGTAATTGTCATGTAGGTAAAGCAAATTCATTCTTTTATACTCGAAATTAATTTCTCCGTTCAAAAATCAAATCGTAAGATATTATGGAAATTAGTACTATTTATTTTTAATCATGATGATGTGGATGTTAGCATTAGACTTCTTGTTACCACTTTTGGGCATTGTTCTTTCGCTCACGCCAAATCTAAAAGAGGAAATATATTAAAAATTCCTTATATTATTTGTCACTCATTAAACAGAAATATAAAACATTTCTTTAAATATATATGATGCAATAATTTTAACCTGAGAAGGCAAGCTAATTCTTTCTTTATTCGTTCGATATCCACGAAAAAGTTTAGAACGAAGTTTTTCCGTTCGAATCTTCTTAACTTTGAAAGACGTTATCTTTGAGGCATCTCCCCTTCCTTTCGATAATCGGATAGCTTTTTTGCAAACACTCACCGAAAAGGTCAAGCGTTAATAAATTGGACATTTCTATCCGAATTCATTTTAACCTTTATTTCGCAAAAATACAAAAGCTGATTTTGTGTTCGAGCGATAATCTTTAGGAAAAAAATTGCTCCTTTTTTCATCGAATTCTTTTCGATTGCTGTTTAAATATTTGGACGACAAACGAACTTTTTTCTTTCGAAAAGCGAAAAAATTAAAAGATCTTTGGCATTAGGGAAGACTTTACTTTTTTGTGAAGACTAAGTGATTACCGCCGCTAGCGAAAATTGAAAATTCTCGCTTGTATTATTGATGGAGGTTTTTTTTACCCTAAGAATATTATTTCTTTTCTTAAACGTCGCCCTTAGTTACCGGTTAGGAAATAATTTTGGGTCGAAGGAGTGTTTATCTGTCGCAATTTATGATGAGTCTAATTTTCATAGAAAATTGCAAAACCGACTTCAGAGGCTTTAGAAGTGTCAATGATACATTTTTCGTCCATAACATATTTTTTTTTTAATAATTTTTATTATAATCAAAATATGTTTATTCACATAGGCGCTTGCGCGCTCTTATGGAAGGTCAAGTTTTACATAGAGATTCGTTCATTGTAAGCTATCACTAGCTCGGAAAGCAGATTCTACTGAGAAGAGCTGGTAAGAAACTCGGCAGTTGTTCTTTTAAAATGATGTTGGCTTACAATTTTGCACATATACAATGATTTTCTCTTTAAACCTACGCGAGTAACTACAGTACTATGACCACACAGTTGTGTCATCAAAGTATTCGGCTTTACTTATAAGTGTATTTTTAATATTACATTTAAATTCATCAAAAGGTAAGCTTAATAGTGTTTGTGGAATTCTATTATAGACATGGGACACGCATGAATGATTTGCTAACCTTTTACATGCGAATGCTTGGCATAATAAGATTGTCCTTATTTCTCGTATTTACACTGTGTCTGTCACTATTTTTACAGAAACAATTAATACTTTGCCTAACAAATACAATATTATGCTCCGATGTTATATATTGCTCGAACAGCTCTTTTTTGCAGTCGTATAATTTTATGGAATCAACTTTAATCTGTAAAGAGACGTAAAAATACAGTCAAATATAACCTCCACCTTTTCTGATGCCGGTTAAACAATATAAAAAAAATACACTGAACTGTTTTCATCTCCTATTGATACTGAATACTACTACTGTTATTTGTAATTTGTAATAATACATACAACTATTTTTATTTGTAAAAATATTTTAACTTATAAATAAAACCACTATTGAGTCAGTCAATATAAATACTACTAGGTACCTTAAGCGAATTATTTAAAGGAAAACCTTCAACAAATTGTTATCAGGGAAAAAGTATGCAAATAAAATAATCAAATAAGGCCAAGAACAAGTAATAACTATTGAAAGCCGTGGACATAGTAAAAGGAAAGCCGTAATTTTTTTTTTCACTGCAACATAGCCGTTCGCACTTCCTCTTCACTTCCCAGTCTTCCTCAGCACTGGCACAATAAAACGAAAAATATATTAAAAAGAAAAACGTTCGATATTTGAAAAAGCGCAAAAGGCTCGCTCGCCTCCACCACCATCCAACGATCACAATTAGCATGCCGCTCAAACCGTTGATCAAACAAACGCCCACGCGGACGGTGCTACTTGAACTTGACCGGTGACTAAGCGTGTTGCGTTCCTTCGGTGCACGGATAGTGTATCACGCAATTTGATAGTCGACGTGTTGACTAATAGGTGGAGTCGACACGTCGAATAGATCGGTTATAAGATGCTTATGGTTGGACGACTATTAAAAATAAATACGTTCGATATTCAAAAGGAGAATTTGGCGTATTAGTAAGCGAGCAATACATATTGAAACATAGTGTAACACACAGTTTGATAATAGACATGTTAAAAGGTAGACGTAGACACGTCGTATAGCTCACTTTTGAAATGGATATGGAAAAGCCACTATTAAAAATATGTTCATTATTCAAAAAGAGAATATGCCGAACGAAAAAACAAGATATTGGATTATAGGTTATCATGCAATTTGATATGAGACATGCTGATTTTTTTTATTGATGTATAGAATCTACACGTCAAGTAGTTCGGTTATAAGATGGGTCTGTGATTATTAAAAAGAAATACGTTCAAAGATAGAGAATTTGCAGAACGAGATAGCGAGCCATATTAAATCATAGAGTAATGCGCCTTTTTATAGTAGTTTTTATAGTAGCGTCAACATCACGAATAACTCGGTTCGAAGATGGATACGGGTGAATGACTATTTAGAAGAAGTGCGTTCGATAGCCAAAAAAATGATTTTCCAAACAAGAAAGTGCGCCATATTGGATCACAGCAAAGCACAAAGTTTGATACACATCGTGTGGAATAATAGGTAGAGTCGAGAATAACTTAGTTCGAAAATGAATATGGATGAACGACTCTGAAAAAGAAATGCCTTGGAAATTCTAAAAAAAATAAATTGCTGGACGAGAAAGCGCACATAAATAATCATAACGAATCACAAAATTTGATAGTCAACGTGTTGAAGAAAAGGTAACGTTCAAAGATGAATATGGTTGAGTAACCATTAAAATGAAATCTGTTCCATATTAAAAAAAATGCCAACGAGACAGGAAAGCATATTAGATCCTACCATATCACGCAGTTTGATTGTCGACGTGTTGAAGGTAGCGTCGCCACATCAAACAGCCCGATTCGAAGATGGGATATGGGTATAACCCATATCCCATCTTCGAATCGGGCTGTTAAACTACGAAAAAAATTTACGTGTTGAATAGTTCGGGCACGGTAATCGTGCTGCAACCATGTTTATATGAAAGGAGTAAGGTGGATATGGGGAATGTATAATATGGATAACTTGCTTTAGTAAAAAACTAAATATTTATTAAAAAATATTGAAACCTGCACACGTGCGCACGTCACACTTTATTACCCGTCCGTTTTTTAACAATCAACATCAGAATACAATTCATTGACGAAAATGATTGTTTCATATTATTGGAATTTAAAAAAATAATACTATAATGAATATTTTTAAAATTTTCATAATAAAAATCAATTATTAATACACAATTAAGGTCACGCTCTTAATCAGTCATATACACATCTAGAAAAAGGTATTTACTATTGTTCAAGTAAATCCCTCATCATCAACTGGTTTATTTTCACAGAAAATTACAAAAAACGACGTAAAACGCCTTTAAAGTGATTTTAAAAACTAAAAACAGTTTTTTTGATGTTTGGATTTTTGTTAATCAGTTCATAAGTAACGGGGATATAGGCGAACATTACTACGTTTGGTTATTTTCATTGAAAAGAGAAACTATTTAACCGATTTGTCTGAAAATTTTAAAGGACCATTAAGGAAGAATACCTACCCTATCACACAAAAAAGAAATTTTAAAATCGGTTCATAACTGACGGAGATAGGCGCTAATATGCGTGAAGTCAATTATGTTATTTTCATTTAAAAGAAAATGAGTGAAGCGATTTTTCTGAAAATATTAAGGGACCATTTCGTATTCTTCCGAAACGGATATCTAAACAAAAAAAAAAATTTCAAAACCGGCTCATAAATGACCGAGATATGCGCGAACGTACACAAATAATATAAACATCCAAATTGAGAACCTTCCCCTTTTTTGAAGTCGGTTAGAAACGACATTACATTTAAATACGAGAAAATATTGAAGCTAAGCGATACATTTAACAAAGACATCAAACTGTAAACTTTGAATCTTTACTAACAAAAGCACTTCCACTAGTTTTCCAACCCGATGGATAGAACGTCTCGAAAATGGCGACCTAAAAAGGGTAGTTGGCACGACTTACAGAGAAGACATCGCTTCTGCACATTCAAAATGTATAACTATGGATGACGGAAGCACGATAACAGTATTTACTGTAATTTAATCCCGAAAAGGGTATTTGTAGAATTTAAAGCAGTATGAAGATAATAAATCTATCGACCAATTTCAATTTTACTATCTTCCGCTATATCTTTTTCGTGTATTCGTTTATTATTATTTAACTTAATATATTTATTTGTAATAAAAATATTACATGAACATATTTCAGATTGGTTTCGAGAAAAACTCTTAGACAAACACAAAAAATATTCAAAGTAAATGGTTTGATAAACATTTAACTGATTCAGCAGGTGAATATAAAAAAAGCATTTAATACTCACCAATATAACATTTACGTCAGTCTTTTTGTGTTATTTTTCTTAATTTATTTTTAAATACTGCAAAGAATACCGGACGTCCAAATAACTGTTAAGCAACTTATAATTTTAAAAAAAACTAACTATTAACGTCAACACTCTAAATCGACCTAGAAACAGTCGGGAAAACAATCTTGCATCCCGAAAAAAAATTAAAACAGCGAAGCTGCGGGGAAAGCAAAGTTTAATATTAAGTACATAATATAGTAACCTTAATATTAATGTATGTATATATAGTAGCCAGCGCATCTGCTACAAGGAAAACATAACAAAAAACAAACACTCGGACAAATAAACGAGTACATTATAGAAGATTACCCGTCATTGCTAAACAATATAGAGATTGCACTGCTCTCAACAAAATTACAAAAGTTATATTGTACAAGATTTACAACACCTTACCCAGTTTCGCACACACATTTCAAACTATATTAATATTATAAAGAGGGAAGTTTGTGTGTGTGTTACTCTATTACGCGACGGACAAATAGATTTAGACAAAATTTGGGACATAGAAATTTATTAAGCCTCATTAACATATAGGATGGATTCTCGACTAGTCAAAAATATCACACTTTTCACAGTTTTTGCACAGTACCACCGCCCTTTATAAGGTCGGCATAAAGTAAGATATGCATGACTTTTGGGTATACCAGATGGCCATGTCTACCCTTTTTTCTTCCCACTCCTGTCCCATCCAAATCCTTAATCCCGACCTCATCGTATCCAACAAACCTATTCTATTCAATTTCCCCAGGTTGACAATACACTGGACTGTTCGTATGTTGCTTGTATGTATGGGCGATGCCATCACTTGCCATCAGGAGAACTGTCTGCTCGTTTGTCTTTCTTTCCATAAAAAAAACATAGAAATTTAATAAGCCTGATCAACATATCTGATGGATTTTGGACAAAAAAAAATATACGGGTGAAAACTAAGGGGAGCAGCTAATCATAATGTAATTCTTCTGTACGCGTGTACATCACACCTTTAAAACCTACTTGTATGCCAAATAAATAAACTATAAACTGTTTGAGTAGTTCAATAGGGTATATTCCATCGATTCAACATTTGAATAAAATATATGTTCGGTGATATTCACAATTAGACGCAGTCAGTGTTGAAAAATTTCGATCAGGGCAAAGTCTGCCGAAACAGCTAGTGGTCCAAAATATTTAAAACGGCTGAACAAAACTATGAACCAATTAAAAAAATAGTTCCGCGCGACCTCTGCAACTTCATAACAAAATGTTATAATTAATTCACTTCGTATATTATACAACGCGTTGGTATTGCGTCACTAGGGTGACGATATTTCTCGTCGGATTTTAGAAATTCTAATGTACAGTTATTGGTTACAGACAAAGCTTAATTTGGTTAAATTTTTTCGCGGTTTTCAAAGATCCTAATATTTTTTCACAGCTTTTACTGCACTTCTACGGCCGCGTGCACTCGGGGATATACCACCGCCCTTTATAAAGTCGGCATAAAATAAGTATGCATGATTATTGGGGATGCCGGATGGCCATGTCTAACCGTTTCTTTTCCCGCTCCTATTTTCTCCAAATCCTTAATCCCGAACTATCTAATAAAATGTGTCTATGGGCGACGGAATCGCTTCCCATCAGGTAAACCATCTGCACGTTTGTCTTCCTTTCCATAAAAAATCTACAGGAGTTTCAAATATGACTATAAACAATATCGCATTGTTTCTGACCTGATACTCTACTTATCCTTTCAAGGTCAAAATTAGAAAAGAAAACTATAAACTATGGAACTTAACTTATATGCAATTTATTATACAAAAAACGTGTTTATAAAAATATAATTTTAATTTAAGATATTTCGAGAAATAATAAAATCTACATATCAGATGTATATGTCGACACCCTAAGCCGTGACGTAAGCGCGTAATCAACGAAAACTGGCGTGCGTTAACGACAAATGGGCGTATGCCTATTAGTAAACATGCTCAATATGGGGGAACGTAACACAAAACCGTAGATAAATTTGCTTTATCCTAATCATCGTTCAACTGTAATCTAGAGTTATAGAGCATGAAATGAATGGACAGAATAAGAAAAATCGAAAAATAATGAGATGTTATTTTGGATGTTGAGAAGTCTAAGCTCTCTTCTATTTTCTTATTATTCAACGACAAAAATTTATATACGAATATTATTTAATACAATTATATAATTAGTTGAAAAGCTGTTTATCTGTCTATCACGAAAATACTACATTTCACTCTACAAATTCAAATTTCTTTATTCAATATTGAATAAATAAAATTATTTATTGATAGTCAAGAATACTACCGCCAGTTCGCAAAGAAAGCCACTGACCTGAGAAGAACCGGCGTAAGAAACTCAGCGGGACTATTATTTTTATCCTCAACTTATCCCTTCCTGATAACGTGTATGCAAAATTTTGTGACGATAAAATACCCAATTATTATGTTATTATATCATTGTTGATTGGAAAACAAACAGCGTAAAGAACTTTATATACTGTTTTTACATGCACTACAAATCTTTGTGCTATTTAATAATAACTTTATTAATAGAGGACATTATTTTTTTCTATAAACCCCTTTTTAGAAAATTTTTAGCCCGGACAAAATCGGTGGACCAAAAAAAATTTTGGGAACCACTGGGTTAAAGTAAGGGTAAGGGTTTATTTTCGATGAAAACAACAAAATGTGACGCCAGAAAAGCACATTTAATGTCAGAAATGTATTTTATTAACAATTCTATATGGTAACCAATGTTGAAATAAAATTATTCTTCTAACAAATTACGCGATCAAAGCCTTATCGGCGACTTTGCCCGTGTAATTTATTAAGGCAGCTAGGCAAACTTTAAGTTAGCGAATTTTTGCAGTTCCGCTCAGAAACTTTCTTAGCGGTCATGTTCGAACTGTATAGCAAATTGATACTATTACACATAACAATTAAATGTATACGTATTGTACCCAGAATATTGTTTTTTAGTTTTCTCGGGTTCTAAGTGGTGTGTCAATATGAAACATAAAATTTAAAGTTATGCCTACACCAATATAACTGTGAAAACTGCATCCAATTTTACGCAGATGATTGTGTGATGTGCGTATATGCGCACAGACAGAAAGAAGATAAGACTGAACTTATTTGGCCTCTATTGTACTATAGAGGGTGACTGGTGAGTCACTCTCAATATTTTAAGGTGTTATATCTAGGGATCATATATAAAGAATAAAAATATTATTACGAATAGATATTGATTCACCACCGAGTAAAGTAGTAATCCAAAGTTGAAAAAATATTTACGTAATTCATGCAACATTTTACACAGCTAATTTTCAAAGAACTCCCAAAAAAGAGGTGGTCGCTCAATTCGACTGTACTTATTTTTAGTTATGAACCGATTTTCATTTTTTAAATCCTAAAGAATATACTTACAAGTTGGTTCCATATGTTTTTTATTAAAAATTACAATTTTTTTTTATGGAAAGGAAGACAAACGAGATGATTCATCTGATGGTAAGCGATCCCGTCGCCCATAGACACTCGCAACGTAGCGAGTGCGTTGTCAACCTGAAATATTGGATATAATAGATTTATTGGATAGGATTGGGTCGGGATTAAGGATTTGGCCCCTCCAAAGAAGAATAGGAAAAGGGTGACAATGGCCATCCGGCATCCCTAAAAGTCATGCATACTTTATAACAACAATTGGAAGTTGCTTGTTTTAATCAAAACAACTGATTTTTTGTGAACGTTCACTTCTAAGGTGTTCGAAATCAGTTTTCTTTGAAAATAATAATACGGCTGCTCACTCTTCATACATACAAGTCTTATTTTCCCAAGCCTCATGTCGCCGGGTCCGACGGCTCTCTCTTCGGCCCCTAAAAGGCGATACGGGTCCAGTGGTCCCCTTTGAACGGCTTTTATACATTTTTTTTGCAAAGCTTTCGCGAACGTACGCGGCGATTGTGACGCGGTTCCCGTTTCAGTAATGCGATATAAATACGCGATATTTTTTACATGCATGCGAGGAATTTTTTTCCAATAAGTTCATCGGAGGTCATGTTTACACTGACTCACTTATTTGTATAGAGAATAATAAGGTAATACTATATTAATTTAAAAAAATACTATCACTCTTTTATTATTTTTATTAATAAAAACAAACTAATGAACCGATTTTATATTAAATTTTATGAGACTGCCGACGAAGAATTTTTGAAATTGATTCATAAATGACGGAGATATTCCCAAAAATGCATAAAGTACCGATTTTTCTGAAGTTTTAGGGTTCCACCTTTTCGGAAAAATACCCTATTCTATCAGACAAAAAAAGTATTTTTAAAAGTGGTTCATAAATAACAGAGATTTGCGCGAACGTACTAAAAAAGACATATAAACATCTGAGAACCTTTCTCATTTTTTTAAGTCGGTTAAAAAGACAATTATGAGAGCGTTTTGCATAGTCATATTTCACGGAGATAAGGGCCTAGAACAATTTGCAATTGACTTATTATTTTATTTTTATTCACATCAAAACACAGATTGCAATAGCTTTTATTTTATTACATTTAATTGTCACTTCGTATTAATTTGTTTTAAAACATTAATATATGAGACCACCTCTCATCAACCCAACAACACTCTCAACACGACAGACCAAAGTTATCGCATAACATACCTATGCAATAGAAACAGATAATTTTAAAACCTTCTCAATTTCGAAGTCGGTTAATAGATCAGCAATTGGGGCCAACGGTGCAGCAATCGTGATCTCAATGACGCTCACGTGATGATATCAACATGTGAATGTACCATAAGGTTATTTACGATCATTCGTTCATACATTCAATATTAAATATCTGTTCAGAAGTCAACAGAAATTTATAGACTCAAGGCATCGCGTCTGAAGGTTATTATTAGTAACTTACAATTGCTGGCGGTTTTGTGCGCTTTATTATAATATGCTTGACTCCTAAGGGTCATGGGATGATGCTAGATAGCCGTAACTATTCCATAAGAACATATCTATATAGATTTTTAAAAATCTGATAGGTACTACCAGACATGCCCATCCGACGCATGGATCATCTCTCTTTCCAGGCCATCGAATGATCAGCCCGCATTGCCCTAATCCAACCAAGAAACAACAACCACAAAGTCATTGTCCCCTCGCAGGATTCGAACCCACGACCTCCGGTTTACAAAGCAAGGGCCCATATCACTAGGCCACGGAGGTGGTCAGATTTTAATATATTAGTATAGACAAAAGCTTGTGATATTATAAGACTAGGATTTAGACATGATGAAAGAAACGAAATAAATTAGGACAATCGCCTCTAGGGATAAGTTTGTCTATATTTGAATATGATTAAAAGCTAGTACAATGAATAAATAAAATCAATATATATGCCCCCTTACTTTTTGTTATTAAGATTTACTAATGCATCGACGGATCGTATCAAAAATAAAAATAATTTTTATAATCGGTCCATAAATGGCCGAGATACGCGCGAACGTACATAAAAAAAGAAAAAAAAAAAACATATAAACATTCGAATTAAGAACATTCCTACTTTTTTGAAGTCTGTAAAAAATTGATAAAAAACATGAGTGTCGATAACTAAGATGTTTAATGTTATGTAGTATCTGGTGACAAATTTTATTTTTTATTATTTTAATTAATAAAACAAAGCTAAATATTTTTCTAATATAATTTCGATTTTAATTTTGACATTAAGCAAATGCGAAAAATACATAAATATAGACGTCGAACTATAAATAACAGTTTTTTCTTAAAACAACATTTCTTGACATTGTTAATTTGTCTCCAAGAGTCTTCGTTAATTATTGCGATTTCTTTTTATATTTAAACAAAACAGCCTAATTGATTAGGTACGGCCCACCAATGGCCAAGCCCAATTGAAAGCTAATGGCATTTACAACAAAACGTTTCAAGGAAAAGCAAACAAAATATAGGGACAATCCTACCAGCTACATGTATCCATCTGACAGCAATGAAGGCAATGTTGCCTGTCTTTGGTTGTAATGGCCAAATACCGAATCCTATATGGTGGCAGGTCGACTTCCGAAACTGTTTTTGGGCAGCTGGGATGTTTTTAAATTTAGCGAGGGCCAGATTTGAAGCGCATTTAAGCATCCAGTGTTTTTTTTTTTAGGTGGTAAAATATATCATCTTTTCACAGCTTTTGCTGCATTTCGACGGCCGCGCTCGCCCGAGGTAGTACCACCACCGTTTATAAAGCCGACAAAAAATAGAGTATGCATGACTTTTGGGGATGCCGGATGAGCATAGACATGCAAGGGTAGACACCCTTCTTTTTCCACTACTGTCCCATCCAAATCCTTAATCCCGACCTCATCCTATCGAATAAACCTTTTCTATCCATATTTTCAGGTTGACAACGCACTCGTTACTCTCCGTATGTTGTTTGTGTCCATGGGCGACGGGATCGCTTACCACCAGATGGACCATCCAAAAAGCATGTCAAGAAGCATGATCAATCTTTACATGACGTAATGTAATTGTAACTTGAACCGTCACTGATTTATTGTTTTTTAACGCTGTCGGTTCTATGACTTATGCTTCCAGGGTTATTTACAAAAATAAATCGCAAAAAAAATTATTTACGAACACATAAAATCCGAAACAATTATCTGTATGTCATACAAACATTTCCAGATGAGAATCGAACCTAATACAAACGACGCTGAATATTACTACCGGACTACTTTTTATTAAATTTAAAAAGTGAGATGATTGGAAGCAGCGTCGAAGTTTTCATTCAATCAAAGTCTTTCCATCATACAACATGAGAATGAAATAAAAAGTAAATATACGATTTATAAGACTTTTCCTCTGGTAGATCTTGGGAGCAATGTATTAATTGATTGTGTTATTGTCCGCCGACGTTCCCCTCGTCCGAATGAGGGTCAGGAGTCTTTGGTCATAATTCTTTTATCTAAGGATCTCAACAACGTAGGGGTCTTCAAGGATATAGTGATTAGGTTCCGAGTTAACTAGTTCACCGTTAAAGATTTAGAAAAACTTTTGAAAAACAATCAATGACTAGAAAATTGATATATACAGACAGACACTTTTTTTTATTGAAAGGAAAACGAACGAGCCGACAGTTCACCTGAAAACCTAAGCGATCCCCTCGCCCATATACACGAGCAACATCCGAAGTGTCGCGAGTGCGTTGTCAACCTGGGAAATTTGATAGAACAGGTTTATTGGAGTGGAAAAAGAAGAGGACAGAGATGGCCACCCGTCATCCCCAAAAATCATGCATACTTTATTTTATGCAGACTATGAAAAAACTCGGACACACAAGTTGCACTTGCAACACCCATCGTTTTTGCTGTCGGTAAGGGTCTCAACAATTTTATAGTTAAGGTCGTAGTTTTCCATAAATTTCACGTCTATCAATTATTCCAAAAGCAAGGCATTTATTCTTGTTTCGAAATAAGTGAATACCATACCATACCATATAATAGTGTGTAAATAGCCCTTGCTATTTGCCTTTAACTTTAACACAAACTTTATACTGTGCTAGGTGCTCTCCGCAGCTACACTCATTTTTTTATTCAGATCATCATAAAAAATTGACATTTTTTTATAAAAATCGGTTTCGTAGTTTTTTTTTAAATAAGGATAACCAGTCTGTTTTTATGATATTCTGTGAAAATAAACTTTTTTAAATTTTTATGTTAATCAAGCTTATAAACTGAGAGTAACAAACATCCAAACACACAAACTTTCACATCAATAATATTAGTATAATTAATCAATAAAATAATTTTGTGAACCACAGAAAGTAGCAGATTTTGGACTATTCAAGAAGAACTTACACCGACATCTAAAAATAATTTTCGCGGTCTAAGTAACCAAATACAACTTTTCTAGACCTCTTTGCCACAAATGTATATGCAAACTAGTCCCAACTTTGGTGACCGCTACCCGGCATCGAACCGGAATTAATCCGTTACCCCCTTATCGGGCGATGCGTCTGAAGCATAAATTCGAGTTACGTAAACTATACGTAGAGACGATATCGATGTCGATCCTTGATCGAATATTTGATCAATCGATCGATACAATGCGTTCTTCATGACAAAGCTTGAATCGAACATTTGATCAAACGACCGACTGCGTTGACTATGGAAAAAATTCGATCAAATGTTTGGTCAATAAGTGACAATCATACGGCCACAATCTCTTTCTCTCACAGCCTCAAGCATGTTATTACAAGTAAATTTATTTAATCAATTAATTATTTTTTTCCGAACAATGTAATAGATTTAGTGGAACTATAAATCCGAACACCTTAATCGAGTCATCGCAGATACAATAAGTATGAACAAAATCGATACAGTAATTTCGTAAGCGCGAATGCCTATGGTAAAGATACATGGACACACGTTATATTTACAACACTTCTATTTTTTGTCGCAGGTTAAAATTACATTTATCATTTATTTACTCATTGTGGGCCGGTACTACGAAAACATGCAAACGTATAAGAGACATTCATTCCGGCATATGTATAAATCTCATTTTTTTTTCACGCTCATAACGTGTCACCAAGTCCTGGGCGTCAGAAAGGCCGATCGATATGTTAATTCGCACTCCGACGGAAGCCCTAGTTGGTCGTCGGTCGTACACCGGCTAAACTTGGCACACATACTGTTTTTAGTGCGCCGGTCGCTTGTCACCGATGCAATGGTTAGACCTTATCGGCCGATGCGCTAGATAGATCCAGGCTTTTTAAATATACGACAAATAGTCACGAACTAGTCTAAAGATTTGGATGTACTGTAGAATAATCTCTTTAGAAAACAAGCCATGCATGTACTACTGTACTTTTTTTTTACTTTTTTTATATAGAAGGAGGCAAGCGGATCACCTGATCGCCATAATTTTAAGAAATACATAATAAGCTTCTCAGCGGATATTTTTCCATAATTAATTCAATAAAAATCTCACCTCCGAATCGATCGGACATATATTGTAGTTTTAATTAATATAATTTAGTTTTCTTTTCTGGAGAAAGAGGCAAACGTGCAGACGTGATAGTGACTCCCGCAACTCCAGAGGGGTTTACAAGAGCGTTGGCAGCTTTGAAATAGGAGTAAGCTCTTTTCTTAAAGGTCCCTAAGCCTAATATATGGCTAAACAGACAAGATTGTTTACAAGTTTTGAGCTTAGCAGGTCATTAATATTAATTTTAATACATGCAAATTTGTGAATCATTAATTAATTACACATGTCAATTCTTCGACAACCTTTTCGTGACAGATTAAACACGTGACGAACGGATAGTTTTTAAATACGCCAACAAACGTCACAATTTTTAAACACATTGTAAACTTCATGTAACGTACTCGATTATACGACACTCACACTCCCTAAAGCGTCGACATCACATGGCTTCGATTGGTTAAGCTTGCCTTCCATACAATGATGCACACTTTCCATTTATCGGCAACTCTCTATAACGCCATAAAATGTACAGTCCCTTATTGTCGTTATATAGAGTTAACACTGTGATAAGAAATATTGTTATTATATTTTATTATTGAGTACGAGCACGACATGAAATCATTTCTAAATCTACTCGTAGCAGTACAGTGTCGTGATTCGTCGAAATAGCGTACATTCTCTTCACAGTCTACATTTCGTGAATGAAAACTACATGAATCTGTCTAGACATGACGATTTACAATTTAGATACTAGATTGGCCGGCTACATTACTCTGAAATGCACTGCGTTTTGCCAATTTTTCAAAATTTCGTTTGATAAGAAAAACTGCAGTCAAACAATATAAGGGCGAGTTTCTCTAAGCGAAAAGGATATGAGAAAACGGTACGTAGAAGTGTAAACGAGACGAAATGTGTATTTATGTACCCGCTGTGAATACTCAAATTTAGTGCAAACGCTCTTTAATACCAGATCATTTGATCATATTGCCACTGCATTTATTTTTCAATCATGAAACATAGAAACTAAACGACAAAGTATAATAAATTTAGAGAGTAACTTATATAGTAGAGATGACAATTTCAATATTTTATTCTAGTTAGTTCTGTCTTATCTTCATATTTTTTTATGTTTATAATAACTTGGGCCTGTTTCTAGAACCAACAGATATATTTTTTTATGGAAAGGAAGACAAACGAGCAGACGGTTCACAACTGATGGTAAGTGATCCCGTCGCCCATGAACACACGCAACATCCGGAGAGTTGCGAGTGCGTTGTCAACCTGGGAAA
>JAOCPS010024500.1:0-17431 GCA_025505425.1 Graphium colonna | reverse complement strand
TAACATTTTCTTCATCTAACAAACTTAACACACGCCAGTTTGGCTTTAAGGAACAAACTACAGCTATTCACACAGCCCTTGACATAATTCGCTCTGTCAATCAAAGGAAAATACTGGTCATTGCTGTCCCTCTGGACATTAAAGCAGCGTACATTAATGCGTGGTGTCCAACACTCTTCGACGGACTCAGACGTATTGACTGTCCAGACAATATATTTGGCCTTTTGCAACAACATTCTCGATATGCGTTTTCTGGAAGGCAGCCACTTGCAGGCTTTTGCCGACGAATGTCTTGCTCATAACACAACATACTCGCCCTGATAACCTCCAGAAGATAACTAACATCGCGTTGAAGAAGATCATCGAATGAGGCAAAAGCGTTAAGCTGAGCCCTCTAAAACAAAGATAACAGCTTCCACACCTAAATTCAAGGCTTGCTTAATTAAGATTGACGATACCCGGCTGTCCTTTGAATCGGAAATAAAGCTCCTCGGGGTCATTAACGACAAGAAATTACTTTTCAATAAACACGTATTGACAAAGCTGTGCGAATTTTTAATAGAGACTCACTCTAAAAATGTTAGAACGATTTACCTTAACGTTATAGAACCGATTGTCATATACGCCGCTGGAGCATGGGGTAACGCGGTTCTGAAAAAGAATAAGGCAAAGAAATTGTTGAGCATGCAACGTGACTTTGCACTTAGAATTCTAGGCCTTAAAAATTCGGCTGCGCTTGCGTTAGCTGAACTCACTCTTCTCGATCTTAAAGTTTAAGAGGTGCACACAGTCGAACAGATACGACTAACTGGCATTCTACTACATTACAAACTGACGATGCATCAATTCAAAGGCTGAAACCTTCCCATAAATTGCTACATCCCGCGAGCAGAATTTCTATCACCATTCTCAATCCCACTAACAGATGCAATTCTAATTATTCTAAAGATTCTTTAAAGATCTACACAGATGGTAGCAAGCTTGAGGATTCCTCCGTGGGAGTGGCTTTTGTGGCATTCCTAGGAGACCAACAGGTTGCTACCAAGAAATACAAACTGCATAAGGCCTGCTCGGTGTATCAAACCGAACTCTTAATTTAAATTATTAGTTTTATTTTCTGCTACACTTTTTTAACTTATTTTTATTACATTGTAATAAGTAAGAATAAGTAATATTAATTTACAGTAGAATATTACTACTGTAGCTGAATATGACCCTTAATACTAAGATGATAGGAGTCTATCTAGTATTTTCATTCTGTAGGTTGTAATTGCCTATAACAATAAAGGTTATAAATAAAGGAAAAGAAATTTAATACTCAACAATTTATTGTTGCCATATAACAAAGATCACAGATCTTTGAACATTTCAATACCATTTAAAAATATTTTGGCTACAAAATACAATAATGTCAGCATTAATAATAGTTTTGTGACATCACACAACAGTCCTCGATATTCTCTTCATATAATACACGGTAACATTTAAATACAATTATTACTATCTTCAATAAACCTCAACTCTCGCATTAATATTTAATATATATGAATATCTAATGTAACCATATTACTGTTAATTCAATTGTTTGTGCCATTACAATGAACTGAAGCAATAAAGATCATTTAAGCAACTAGGATACATGAGATAGGGACAATATTTTTTTTAAAAGATAATTTAAAAAAATTAAAATAAATCTCTTCAAATGGCCCTATAAAATTGGAAAAGTATTTCAACTTCTCCAGTATCCTATCGTCATAGTAGATATGATGATCATGAGATCACCTAGGAAGTATAACTTTCAAACAAAAAAGAATTTAAAGTTCAAGTAATCTGAAAACATTGATCAAAAATAATTTCGACCAATTGATAACGTTATTATTTTTAGAATTCGGTAAAAATACGACTTAAGAGAGCTTAAATTGTCTTGTTGTATCATAATAACAAAGAAAGAAGAGCAAGTTAAGTATAACATAATAAAAATGTCAGTGGTTATTTGATTCACTATCATTTTACTAATACATAGCTATTAATAAAATCTTATGCAAGAACCCAACATTTTTAACATAAATGGTAAAATTATATTATATTCAGAATGCATAAACAGAAATGTCCTTAATTGGTAATTTTTTTAAACATTGCCAACGCTAATAAAAAGTCTGATTGTCATAATAGTACTAATCATTTATAAAATAATTTTATTCACTTTTAATTCTTTATACAATGTTTAATACATGTATTGTTAGAGACAAAATGTGCTGTAAAACTGATATTTTTAAGTTGATAGAAGTGAAATTTATCTTTAAGAGAAAAGTCGATTAAGATATCAACACACAATAAATGTTTATTTATATTTGGGTATTCATTTGAATGTACATTAATTTAAAAGTTTACAGTTACTAATGTGCTTTAAAAATTTTCTCCTAAAGTTCTTAAAATCAATTACTGGAAATTAGTTATAAACAATTAAGAAATACTATACAACTACCGAATTTATATTCAAAGTTAAGGAGCCAGATAACATTCATCAATTTATATTTTTATACTATGGTAAAGAGGGACGGAATAGCAGAAAACCTAACCAAATTATAGTCACGCTTTGAAGCAGGTAGAATATCGTACATTGACCCGTTATAGTCTGTCTCTGCTACTCTTGCGCTAATGTACGTTCACGCAATTATTTAGCCTGTCTATTGTTATAGAAAATGTATGTAATTGTACCTAGTTTGTGGCTGCACTATAGCATATTTCCTATTGAATTATAACACATTATAAGTAAAAGATAGTAATTTATTAATTGTAATGTAAATGGGTTTCATCAAAACCTCATATATGCACCTAGCAATCATTATAAATTATAAATAACAGGGTTTTGAAAGTGTAGAAGTTTTTTTTAAATTGCAACCCAAACATGCTGTATATTGTAAGAAATTAAAAAAAATAAAATGTTTACAGGATATAATGACTGAGAAAAGATAAGGAATGCTTTATTTCACTCGCATATTATTTATAAGGAAATGTGTAGATATAGGAAATTGTATTTTGAAATGATTTTAATTGTGGGTGTGTCTCATACTCAAACATTAATAAATCAAATTTGACTCATGGTAATGTTAAGAAATTTATTATTTTAAAATTTTATTGCTTCTTATGCATTATTTTTTTTAAAGGCACATAATTATTTGATACATTTTGTTACATTTTAATTACTAGTAAGTCGTAATAGTCTCGATTAGAATTAGAGAGAGATTGTTTCATAATGATGAAGCATTAAATGAATTTAAACCTATAACAATAGGTTGTTAGATAAATTAGATAGAACATTTATTTATAAAAAAATTGTGTTCTGAAGTACAAAGTACTTCCAAAGAGATGAAAAGTATTTTTTAATAAAAATTAATAGCTGTTGTTGTTGTCATTAACTTTTTGAACATTGTCAAAATTATGAAGTAATTAAATAAATACATACACATTCGTAAAGCAAACATGAAAAATGCCACAAATTTTCCATATATAATACAAAACTGTATTCAAAATGAATAACTATTTTCAATAATGTCAAATATCAAGTAAAATTGCACCATTCAATCATTAAAGTTCAACATACAAAACTGCAAAAACCTACAATTCATAAGTTATGTCACTTCAATGTATTTATTTAAGTCAATGTCAATAATGGTAGCCAAATTATTATTAAATGGTTTGAATTGACTTAGATTCTCTATGCTTTTAAGGCATTTAGATATTCACACGGTATAATAGTCTATAAGATAAAATTTTATAACACTACAACAAACTCAGAACCTGAGATGTGGTTTATTCTTCATCATGTGCCTGAAACAAAAAAAAACAATGTTACTTTGCTTCGTCAACGGCCCAAAATGAAATTCAATGCATTGCATTTAACCTATATTCCAGTTATAATGTTGTAAAGTAGGAGGTGTGTCTTGAAAACTAATGTGTATAGGGAAAATGCCTCAATCTCAACAAAAGAGCTTTAAATATTAGTAATATTATTAATTTATGTTATTATTATAAGTAATAATTATTTAGTTAAAACAATATTATAGGTAAAAATGTATTAACCAATAGGTAAATTGTTTAGCAATATATTATTACTCTTCATTTGAGAATAATAAAAAAATTATGGCAATGTAAAAAAAATTTCGCTTATATGAATTTTTATTAACATTTTCGCTGGCGCCCGGCTTTTGCAAAAGCACCTGAGTAAGTTTTGCATTCTCTGTACATACTTATTTTTGACAACATATAATAATAATATAATATTGGTACTTTCATGCAAAAACTATGCAATAGACTTTGATGAAGCTGTGCAATAATAAAGCTCATATATATCAGAAAATATAAAATAGGACGTAATTAATATACATTAAATATTGTATTTGTTAAAGTCCATAGATTTTGATTTTTGATACTGAATAGCAAATGGATTTGGGTCAAATTTGATATAGAATTACAGATAGTCTATTATTAGTTAGATTAACATATGGAATTTAGATTCAACGAAAGATAGAGTAGTAGTAAATAAAGATAGGTAGAACATAACATTTTTCCACAGCTTTTGCTGCACTTTTACTACACCGTTCTACTGCTCGTCTGGGGAAGTATAACCGCCACGTAAAACAAACCGTATGTTTGTTTATCTAACTCTCCATAAAAATATAGAGAAAAAAAGCAGGTGGAATCGCAGACCGCAACCACTATTTTATCGATGCTCCGCTCCTACTTTATACTAATACATAGGCTATCTAACAATGAAATCTTTTTTTTTAGTTGGGACCATTCAATCAAACAAACAAACACTCTTCAGCTTTATAATATTAGTATAGAAAAAAATCTGTGAAAGTTTGAATAAAAGGCTTAGATTATTAAGTAGAACATACTTGTCGAGTGTTTCCCAGAAGCCAAGTAGCACTGCGCGGTCCAAATGGCGCTTGGTACGACTCAGGTTGAGCACGGTGACCGCCCAGCGCGCCACGTTCGCGTCCACGCGCATCTCGTCGTACTTCAGGTGGAACGCACAGACTGAAATCAACATAAATTTCGTTATTTTAATAAATGACAAACTGTCTTATCATTAAGAATTTTAGTACAACAAATCACGGATATTTCTTAAGATTTAATTATCAACAACATCTAAGGAGAGCACACGACAAAAGGTAAACATTAAAATCTGACGTTTGTCTGACAAAACAATGAAAATGGAGTAGCGGCACCAAAGAAATTAAATAAAAATCAGGATATGTTTCGCCACAGAGCTAATTTGATCTCAAACCACTAACATAAATAATATAATAAAACCACAGCTAAAGGAAAATATACAAAAACACTGAGATGAGAGAAACGTACACAAACAATCCAGCACCAATATGGTCACAGTGGGGTATCGGACCAACACCCTCCAACTAAAAATAAAAAAATAAAACATACAAAGAAAAGCAGTCTGCAACCATAAGAGACACCAATGCACCTTAAACACACTGAGAACAGAAGAAAGTTTACACAAGTTAGATATAGCAATCAAGATCATTAAGTGGGACATCTTAGGTTCTCAAGTGAAATGAGAAGAATAGGTGAAGGTGAAGAGAGAGAAGGCTAAAGCCATTTATCACAAGGCGGAAGTGCCTGGGCATAAAGGCATACGATAAGAAGGCCTTATCAAGACAGGATAAGAATAGTATCATAGAATTAAGAAGAATCTGACAGAATAGCCATACTCCACATGAAATTCCTGCCGGAAAAAAATGGGTGGACAATAATTCAAATCTCCTCACCTATGGTTGCTCCAGTCAAAAAGACAAAGATTATTCAACAATATATGGACTGAAGTTGCAAGCCAACCTAATAATTTTGGGCGATTTTTATGCCCGTGTAGGTATCAAAAAGGTAGAAGGAAATAATGGTCAACTGTTGGTGGAATTTCTGCTTGAAAATCTTGAATTACAATATTGAATTCTCTGTTTAATCAAAATACAAAAACCACAGATTTTTCTGGATAGAAAGTACAAAAATGAAATTGATTTGATAATAACAAAAAAAACCTAGCAGATTTACAGACACTGAAGTAATACAAAACTTAAACTTTAATACAAAACATTGAATAGTACAAATTTGTTTAAGAATACAGAAAAATAAAAATCCAAGGCCAAAATTATCACACCCTTGCAATGGAATGCAATATGCATTCCATTGTAAGGTGAAAATAAAATAGACACCCATAAATCACTCTGCTTTATGCCTAATGCACACAGTAAACTCTGAGCTGAAGACAAAAAACAAATATAACAAAATACAGTGTGGTATAAACAATTTATGAAGTACCAAATCATCCACAAAAAAAAATGTTCTCTCAGTATAGAAACATTGAAATTGATAAACATAAGAAAATCGATATTATCACTAAAATCAAGGCAAAACATCAAAGAAATTTCTGACCTCAGTAAAGAGAAACGAAAAAACATGAGAAGCGATAAGAAAAGAAGAAGAATCCAAGTTTTAAAAACTATATTAAAAGATCAGAAGGAGTCAAAAAGGCACTAAAAGAACTGAGAGAAAAAGGAAAGGAGGAACTGCAAGGGAATTCTAAAAGTGGCTACTGAGTACTATCGACTTCTATACTAGAAAGAGCAGAAAGCATGAGTACAAAGTGCTATTCCGCAAACAGATAGCCAAGAAAACATACCAATAATTTTGGAATCGGGGGTACTAAAGTCAATAAAAAGCCAAAAATTAAGGCACAGCAAACCAAATACAGCCAATACTTATAGAAGTCTTTAATGAGATCCTAAACCCTAGGCAGTGATGAGAGTTACATGTAATGCTCGTGCAAAATAAAGGAACAAAAGACGAAATAGAAAATTACCGGCCTATCTTGCTAATTTGTAATATATACAAAGTGTTTATAAATATTACTATTGACCACAACCACACTATTAAAATCCTCTTGCAGGAATTTAATGAATATAGAATGCCAATTTATATGTATTTCATTGACTACACCAAGACATTTGAAAACCTTAATCATGACAACATATGACAAAGTCTAGCAGAACAAAGAATCCATGCGACTTACATAATTATAAAAAAAAAAAATACTTAAAAAATATTCAGAAAAATGGATTGGGATCATCTTGGTTTAAATAAAAATGGGTCTCTGCTGAACCACCTATGTTTTGCAGATTATATAGTATTAATGGAAGAAGATTCAACGTTACTAGACCTTATGATACAAGATCTGGCATGAAAAAGTAGTGAAATTGGCTTAGAGTCACACACAAAACTAAAGTGACATCAAACAGAAAAAATAGATATAACAATAAATGGAGCCAAGCTTGATTATGTAGAGCAATATACCTACCTTGATCAGATAATTTCTTCTGAATTGATAAAAAACCAAAGAAATCGAGAAAAGGATAGCATATGGCTGGAATCGATATTGGTCATTAAATGATATTATGAAAGGCACAAAAATAATGAAAATAATAAAAAAAATAATTCAATACCTGCATTTTACCATGCATAACATATGGATGCGAGGCAAGGCCGTTAACAAAATTGCATAGAGACAAATTAGGTAAAGGTCAGAAAGCATGTTAGAAATTAAAGTAAAAGAAAAAGTCAGAAACACAAATAAGGAACAAAAACAAAGTAACGGACATTCTAAAATGAATTGATTGACTAAATTGGAGATAGACTAGGGGACAACCTAAAAGATAGGAGGATAATTTGAAGTTACTTCTTAGACTATATTGGACAAGAGTGCCTTCAGATAGGCAACAATAAAAAAAGTTGCAAGAGGCCTATAGCAATAGACATGCTGAGTTAGATATTTTATAAATACCAAAATGTATTTTTCTACAAAATGAAGGCTATTCTATTTTATTTTATTTATTAATTCATTTATTTGTGAATTGAGAACCAGTCTACCAGCCTAAACTCAAGTATAGATGATTATCTATACTAATATCATAAAGTTAAAGAGGTTGTTTATTTGTTTGGTTAAATGTGCTAATCTCAGAAATTTCTGGTTCAAATTGAAAAATAATTTTAGTGTTGTATGTTGATTGAAGAAGGATTTAGGCTACATAACATTACACTATGAAGAACATGAGGGGGGTGGGGGGGGGAGCACATATTGCAAAAACACGAAATTTCCAGGGAAGAAACTGCTGATAGCAGCTATTAAAAAACAAATCAACCAAAAAACTCAATGTATATATGATACAAATACCATATAATGAGCAATAAGAAATCATTAAGAACTTACTGTTAGCAAATATTTGGACTGGATTCCCGTCCCACGGCCAACCTTTGAACTGCCAAGCGGGGCCTTGAACAAACACTGCTACCACTCGGTCCCATTCGGCCGCCGATAACCTACCTGGATTATCCACGACCCGGTAAGGTACCTGAAACATGATTCAATTTTTAATAGGGAAACATATATTTGTTTACAACAAAATCCGTTTACAAGAAAACATCCTAAGAATTTAATTGGTAATAAATTTAAAAAAAATTCATTCCTAATTTTTTTTATTTTGATTGCAAAAACAAACTACTTTAATAATTTTAGGGGACCATTTTGGAAGAATACCTTATCACATATAAAGTAGAATTTGTAAAATCGGTTAATAAATGACGGATATACGCGCATACATAAAAAACATAGAAACATCCTAATTACCCTCCTCCTTTTTTGAAGTCGATTAAAAACATTTGTTAGTCCTGGTGAGTTTCTTCTGTGGAGATGGTAGGAAGGTTCAGAAAATGAATTGTATTTATTTAACACATGTTGGAAAAAAATTATATCAAATTTTACAAAACCATCTTAGATTTTATGTTAATATATTTTGTCATATTAAGATATGTTACAAAAATATAAAACCAAATACATTATTTAAATTAACAACCATGCTATCATATTCAAATCAATCCACTACTTACCGTCATAGTTGTTGCATTATTTGGAACTTGATCCCCAGCAGGACCCTTTCTTCTTTGCAACAAAACTTCATTTTCCCTAGCAGCGCCTTCAGCTTTCTTTTGTTCCACTGGTACAAATCTAAGATATAGTAAATAGTAATACATCATTAAAGAAATAAATATTTTAAACAAAATCAGTATAGCAAATAAAATAAGTACATTTTTCATTAGAGTATATTTACTAAATTAACTGATTTCCTTAATAATCATTTTTACTAAAGATGTTTATTCCACAGAAAGTGATTGGTCCATCCACACATGTTTATGAACCAATTTTTTAGTTTCTATTTATTTTCAGTAATTTTTCCCAATTTGTTCGAAAGTTTTGTTAATTTCATTTGCATAACTTTTTAAATAAAAATAACTGAAAATGTTTATTATAGATGTTCATGTTTGTTAATAAGTACCTTATATTAAATTATTATGCATTTATGAAAAATCTCTTATTTAAGATTTACTAATAATAAAAATATTTAAAAATAATCCTACTCCACATGGCATGATGGCAAGAACACTGGCTGCATTTCCTCGCTGGATTATTATACTTAACCTTTAGATGAGAAAAGAACCAGCTCTTTTTTAAAAAAATTATTGGTCCTTGGATGTGTATAGGTATGAACTCACTTGAGGTCCTGCAGCATGTCCTTGACGTTGTACATGGATATGAGAGAGGTTGTAGCGGCCGGTATGATGATTATAGGCGTGCGCGAAGGCCTTTTGGCTCCAGCAGGTGGCGCTCTAGCCGCGGCCGCGGGCAATAGTTCACGACGACCGGTCGGCGCGCTAGTCACGCTTCCACCGCTTCCACCGCTTGCTGGAAGATGGAAATTTTCATTTGCATCATATGATTATATGCAAAGCCAAAACATTGTACCACTGATTATGTGAATAGTTTTTAATTTTCATTAAAAGATAAAATTTGAATTCAATCTAAATAAAATTTGGTCTTATTTTTTTTATATTGATATTTTACATTGAAGTATGCATGACTTTTCAAGTCGTTGAATAGCCATTTCTACCCTCTTATTTTCCCAATTCTTTCCTCTCCAAATCTATAATCGTAAGTGTTTAGTCAACCTCATCCTACCCAATAAACCTATTGACACCACACTCGCCGCTTTTCAAATATCGTGTATGTTTATGGACGACGGGTCGCTTACCATAAGGTGATTCATCTGCTTGTTGTCATCATTTCAGAAACAAAAATGCATTTGGGAAATCCCCACCAGCAACAAAGTTGCTTACGTTTCTTCAAAACTTTATTGCAGTAATAAAATATTTACATATGATCTGTCTATCTATTTTGTGCAAATGTATGTTTAATTTGTGTTAAATAACAAATAAAAGATAAATTTGCACAAATTCTACGTCTGTACAACCGTGTTTTGAGGTTATATGACAAAAAGAGACAGGGACTGAGAGATATGGAACCCTTACCTAATTCTCACATGGCTGGTTTTTATTATCTTGTTTCCTGTAGAACATAAGCCTGTATACCATGCAAATAATTATATTTGACCACCTTTTCCATCTTATGCTTATTATTTATATAAGAGAAATTCAGTTTGTATGATATATATTTATAATTTTTTATACATTAATCTGTTTATTAATGTATGAAAATTTTAAACTTCTTTTTAATAAATATACTTATATATGTGAAAGTTTATATGTATGGATGTTAGTTACTTAATCATGCAAAAATTTAGAATGAATGAATGGATTTAGATAATATTTATGTATTTTTTGGATTATGTTTACATGGATAGTTTTTTAGTTGGATTATAAGACATATTTTGATAAAAAAGGAGAATACTGTGGAGGGGAATTACCTACAATAAAAAGAATTAATATTAAGAACATACACATACTTTGCATTTGTCGTGGATGATTTGGCGTCTGAGGCGCCCGCGCTGCCACAGGCACACTCGGCCCTTCAGTCACCGACTTCAGAGTCATTCCGTGATATGTTCCCATAGTGTCAATTTTGAAACCTTCCGTTTCTGTTAATAAAAATTAATTGTTTATTAACTTAAAATTTCAAAATAATTATAATTACTAAGGAGACTGGTGTATTAGTGAATACGAACCCTCTTTTTGCCTAATAAACCTTTCCTGGTCATATCTGTTGTACTGTGTTTGTTGAGCAGGTAATGCAGTAGGAGGGGGCATTACCACAGGCTGAGGTCTAGGTGCACCTGGCCTGCCTTCTTCACGCGCTCTGATGCTTCCTAAGAGAGCTAGGATGCTCTTGGCAAACATCTGAAATAAAACAATAAAGATTAATATTTATATAAAAATTCTGTATTATGATTTATGTACACAATATACTCAAAAGTTTTTATCCATTCTCGATAAGTAAATGTGTAAGTCATGTTAAAAGTACAAATTTTAATCAATCTCTCTATTAAACTATTTCCATAATCCAAATTTATTTTTAAAAAAATATTTTGTTTGACATACCTTGCCATTGCTTTGCAAAACAGTGGTTCTAGTTCGCCACTGCCTTTCTCGACTAATAATGTCTTTGGTAAGATCAACATCATAGTCTAATATGGCTCTCAAATCAGAGCCAACAACCCCTAAAGTATCAGAGTAGTCATTACTCTTTATTGTAGTTCTTTTTTTAGCCAAACGCTTTGCTTTAATTGCTGCAATTTTCTCCACAGACATAGCCTCTGACAGAGACCTAAAAATAAAACAAAAATATTAAATTGTAACTATTAACACCACACTTAGAAATGTTGTTTATAATTTATTAAGGATCAAATTTGTTAAGTATAGAGCAAACCAAACCCTTCCAAGTATAAATGATGCAGTGAGCAAGGTACAAAAAGGAGAGGCACCATTTACATTACCTTTTTTTAAATGTCTAAGTTATCTCAAAGAACTTAAACCCCTTTAAAAAATTTTATAATTCTTAAACATACAATTCTATAAAACATGTGAGCACATGCATGCTTATGAGTGCGCTCACATATTTGCTTCCAGATTGTTAGGGGTTTTTTTGCAGAATATTGCTAATTAAACAGTCTTATACAATTGTATACTATGGACTTCTGCAAAGTAGCACCTGATTCTATTAATTATTAAATTCGTAAGTACTATTAATTTTACAATATGAACAGCTAAAGAGAGATGACCCCATTGTTGACATAATTGTATATGTTGACATAATTGTCAGTTTTTTGATTTATTGAGAAATAATTATGCACTGCAACCCTTGTGTTCTTACAAAAAGTACCTAAAATATTTGTTAAAATCCATAAGCACACTTGTTTTCCACTGAAAACACTGACAATCAGGTTTAGCATGAGTAAAAATTCTAGGTTATTATACCTTTCCCCACAAACTAGTGTATACTTGGAAAATAAATATACAAAACTATAAATTTATTGCTTAAAAAACTCACTTAATATTGTCCACAGTGACTGATGCTTCTTTAGGAGCATCAAGACGAGCAGCAAGCTGCTCACGCACTTTTTGCACATGCGTCTCCTCAATTCGCGGTTTCTTTGCAGCTGACTCCCCTCCATCATGATCATGTGTGCGTTTGACCTATTTCAAGAAAAATCATTGTCCAAGTACAGTAACAGTTAAGAAAATTAATAATGCAACAGATCTGTATTTTATACTACTATAATGTTTTACACTGAAATATAATCAAGAAGTGAATATAACAATGTGGACACAAAAAACAAAAATATTTTTGTACTTATTATTTATGTGCAATTGTAAGCTGTAACACTTATTTATTCAAAAGTAAAAAGAGCCTTATTTCATGGAACAAAATTTGTAGTTTATCAAAATTATATTAAATATGCATATTCAGCAATCTGAAATATATTTTGAAGAATGAGCGATTTTGAATTGGAATATAAGTACGCAAAATTGAAAGAAAGGAGTTCAGCTATGTGCTACTTCTCGTTTCAAAATATATCACACAAAAGAAAATCTTTTATATATATTTTTTAAATAAATGTTAGCATTGTTATTATTTATGTTGTTAAAGTATAAATAAATATTTACTGATCTTCTTCTTCTTCTTATATATCATACTGGACTCCATCATTATTATCAAAGATTTTGCCAATGACAAGGTTGAATATATCTAATAAAGCTAAATGAACGAAAAATAAATAAGTTATAAATATCCTTCAGTTAGATATTCTATCCGAGTATGATTTACAAATGGCCTGTAGCTAATGATTTCAGTTGAAACGTTTGATTTTTACTGATAAAAATATATTTTTGCAGAAATAGCAATTAGATATCGAAGATAAAAAAGTTGATGTTGTAATATTGCAATATTCAGTTCTAAATTGTGTTTTTACTAAAAAAATATCTTTTTTGGCCAGTGTTTAAAGAGTTGTATGTTAGTGGGTAAATTAAACGCAGCAAAACTCTCTACTCATATAGATTATGTTTCATAAACATGCTGCAAAATTGTTTGTTGATAGTTTAATGTGATTAAATATTTTTTAAAAATCCAATTTTAATAATTGTCTAATACAAAACATCTAAGGAGACAGAATATGAAAGAATTTAAACTATGAATATAGCTCCTGTGTTGTCATTTTAAATATGATGTTAAATAAAGAAACCATTAGTAGGCAGCAATTACTTCAATACTATATAAAAAAGTATTGACGTAGTAGTGAAACTTGGGGCATCCAACTGTATTCAATAGTTGGAAATGTTTTACTTTTTGTATGAGTCTAGCCATCACCACTATCTTACCTGATGACAAGTGGTTATGCAATCATAGATTATAAAAGCCTATTTACTCTTTTCTTACAAATACCAGCATCATATTCAAATGGCAAGACAGACACTGGCAGGCTAGTCCATTCCTTTACAGTGTGGATGATAAAACAAGATTATTTTCACACACAATTACAAAAACCAACTTAAAACACCTTAAAAGTGTATGTTGGAGAACATGTTGGTACCTTTATTTTGATTAAAATACAATTTACTGAATACATTTTTCTGAAAATTTTATGAGACCTTTTCAGATGTAGGGTATACTATTTACAGATGAAAAAGAATTTTTAAAATTGGTTCACATATGGTGGAGATATGCACAAACATACCTAAAACTTTTTAACATCAGAAATTTCTATTCAACTGGAAAAGTGAAAAGGCTCAGCCTTTCCCTTTTGAAGTCGGTTAGAAAGATGCAAAATGCTTGGGTCCTTGTAGATAGCACATGGGCAACAAATGGTTGACCAAGATATTAAGGTATTTTAAATATTTATACTGTTCATCATAATAACTCCTTATCTCTTTATAGATCCATCTATGGCGATAGGCAATGACCTTATAATCTGATTCCTAAAACTATGAACTATTGAACTGGCATAAATTTCACAAATATTGCTACTAATAGAAATATTATGTGGCATTGGATACAAAAAGGTGTAAGAAATATAGGGCTATCTCTCTAGCCCAAGTAAAAAAAAATATTTATTTTATTAATACCTGAGTTGGAATCTCCAATGGTGCACTTTTGTCTATCGAAGCACATGTGGCAGTTTCTCCATTCAAATAAGCAAGTAGTTCTTTACGATCTGGGCGACGAACAGCCGGAATATTTGCAGCCTTTAAGACAATTTGGTAAAATATCAATTATTGACATTTATGAAATATATTTAAAATAATTTCTGTCAACTCACAGCTGCTTGTCTAACATACACAGGATGGCTCAACTGGGTATTCTTGAGAAAAAAAAGAAGGCATTCCAACGTATAATATTCCTTGTTGTTACCTTCCTTACCCGATCTGGTGAATTAAATACATCACAAATATATTAAATTTACTTCATAACTTTACGTATTAACAATCATTTTCAATAAGTTTTAGTTATAATAATAAACTTACCCCCACATAAGATAATTAGTCTTTACATTTTTAGGCCAAGAAAATTCACCAAATATAATTTGATTGTCCCTTTCTACTATTTCTTTTTTATTTACATTATATTGTCGAAGTAAACTCAGCGGGTCCGCCATGATTACGTCGTGCTTCTTACTTTACAATCTCACAATTAACCACAGCCGTTAGCTCACCACTTACGTAGAATATAAGAATATACTTTATTTATCAGAAAACATCCATGGTTACTGAAATCACTTTGGGTTATATTCAAAAATTTAGTTTCGTACATAAAACTACCAAACTACAACCGTGTCAAAATTATTCCGTCACAGAGTTAAAAAGTTAAAGATTAAAAATTGTTTTAAAAATTAACAGACTATTACTGTCATTACTGATATTTTCCTAAATATGCGCAATAAATTAATTGATATGACATTATAAGGAGCCCAATGTTCACACTTATATTTTCTTTTTTATCGGCTATCTATGTAAATTTAACAATTCTTCGAATGTACAAAACACACGCATTAAATTCGCGTCGATTTTCCGTATCAGGAATTCAGATTATAAATTCCGTGACACTAGCGCACACACACGATTTTTTGTATGCGCAATTTATATGATCAGTACGCTCTGAGACGCTTTTGTGAAACGACGTTAGCACGAGTTGATCATTATTGGATTTTTACTGGCATTAAACAAAAAAAGGAGGAATCTTTGTTAATGGGTTTATTCGCTAAATGCTTAACGATTGACTAATTCAATTTTAAAAGGACAAAGATATTAATCATACAAAGTTCCTTATGGCGCGTTGCGGACAGGATCCCTAGCCGGCAAAAAACGTCCGGAACGTAAGATTCATCGTATCTATAGTCTATGCATAATGGCTACAGAGTGTTAAATGTATAGTCTACGGGGGGTAACTGTTTATTAAATGATATATTTACTTATTTGTTTATTTATTTATAATAAATGATTTGATTTATTACTTATTTTATTTAAATATTATTTTTATTGGGATTGCTGATTGTATTGTTTCTGAACGCAAATCTCTATTATAGTAAATTTTGAGACCTAAGAAACCAAAAAATTAAACATTTCAAAATACACTTTTCTCAGAAACGATTTTCCGCTATTGTGATCTATTGGTACCTGCTAAAATAACAAAACCCACCCCGACACCGGCTGCCTCACAGCCTGCTCCCCGTGCTTCACAGTCCGCCCCACCACGCGCACCTCAGGACAAGCACCCGTCCCCAATTTTCCTCCAAGCCCAGGGTACAATCCGCGCTATCATCGCGCATAAAATCGGCCTTTCCTACGTCTCAAGGTATCAAGCTCCAGCTTGACACGCCTGATGATTTCCAGTCTGTGACCAAATTTTTACGGGAAAAAGGTATATATTTCCAAACCTATACCCTAGCTGAGGACCGCATTCTGAGAGCCGTTACTAGCGGATCCCTAAAGAAATACCGTCTGAGTTTATATTAGACTCAATTAAGGAACAAGGTCTTCCAGTCATTAATGTGTTCCGCATGACTAGTGGACGCACAAAACTGCCCATAGATATGGTCCAGGTCCACCTGGAACTAACTCCAGAGGGCAAGTCCATCTTCGACATTAGGTCGATCTGTGGCCTAAGCGGCATCATAGTAGAACCCCCACGTAGGGCCACCCTTCCCGGCCAGTGCCACAAGTGCCAGCTATATGGTCATTCATCACGCAACTGCCATGCGAAAGCGCGTTGCGTCAAATGTCTGGGAGACCATGGCACTCCTGATTGTTCGAGGCCTAAGGACAAAGTAGAATTGACCAAATTTGGTCCCCCCACCTGTGTCCTGTGTAAACAGGAAAGACACACCGCGAACTACCGCTGATGCCCAATGGCCCCTAGGCCTAAAAAACCCTCACCACCTCGTGTCAGGCGTTCTAAACCGCAAGCCGCACCGCTAGTTGTGGCAAACGAGGCTTCCTTTCCCTCTCTTCGCCCCGCATGGCAAACCACGACCGAGCGCGCACTTGCACGGGCAGTCATCACCAAAATTCCGGCTGCCAAACGGCCAACACATTCCCAAGCGCAGGGGACAGATCCCTTCGCAGCCCTTAACCGTCTAGCGCAAAAGCTCAATATGGCAGAGGTTCGCGCCTTTGCCTTTGAATTCAGGCAAGCCTCAGGGCAAATGGGCAGGCCTTGCGAAATGAGCGGTGGGATAGCAGATGTCGAAACATAAGATCTTCGCACCAGGCTTTCTGGTCCCTCCCAAAAAGCGTTCAAAACCGGTGTAGTGGCCACCATGCCCCCGATGATTCGCCCAGGCAATACGCCTGCTATGTTAGATAAAGAGAAGGCCGAATGCCTGGCTCACAGTCTCGAGACTCAGTGTACCCCAAGCCTACTGCCGGTTAACCAGCACCTCCTCCGACAGGTGGACGACACAGTAGTAAAAAAGGCAAACAAGCCGTTACGTGATCCCGTTTCCCCGGTTACTTGCGGCGAAGTTGAGGATATCATTAAAAAATTACGACCACGTAAAGCCCCAGGCTCTGATGG
>JAOCPS010024393.1:0-17432 GCA_025505425.1 Graphium colonna | reverse complement strand
ATATAGATAGATAGGATACGAGCTATACTTTAGCCCCTCCAAGTCTTTTACACCTATTACCAATCACCCTGTATATACCGCTGAGGACGCCTTGTTTTTAGACGCCAACTTGGCTTTAACTTCCAAGTGACTGCGGAACTGTACGTCAATCGATATATCGACGCCGAGTATTCCGATCGAAGATGTGACAACCAGGTAAGTATTTTCAAAGTGAGAAGACACGACAAAAGGATTCTTTTTAGCGGCGAACACGCAACAATAGCTAAATAACAACATAGATGACGACAAGAGCTACACTCGCGAGCAAAAAAGTCGACTTACTCTATATATTCGCACCAAAAGAGCTCTAGCCCTTAAATTAAGACCTAAATTTCATTTTAGGTCTTAAATTCTTAAACAAGGTCTAACCTTAAAAAAACAATAACGGCAGTATTCTTTTCTAAAAAACAACTGACAACACCTCTGGGTAGAAAAATGTAACATTATGTGCTCATTTTCACCAGTGGTTGGTGCCTGACTGTAGGGGGTATAAAAGGCGACCTACTCTTTTCACCCTTATCATGTGTGTTCACACATACCTTTTTTGTTCGATAGTACGTATAACCCTCAAAGACGAAAGGTTGGTTATAGGTCCGTCGAAGTCGATTCACTGCAAAGTTAATCCACAGAAAAGCATTTCACGGTGCGGTAGGAAAATTCCCCACGGGCAGTGGATCGCTGTCACAAACGTGGGTGTTGATTTACTAAGAATTCGGCTGTCTTGACTTGAGTGCTCAGGCAGTCCGAAGGCTGAGTGAGTCGAAAGTAATGTCCACTTGGTCGCGTCGTGCGGCCTCCTGCTCTCTTGCACGCGACTAGGTACGCATCCTCCCTGTCTGTGCCGACAGGGAGGGATTTGCACACTCTGCTTTCCTTTGGGTGAGCGACACTTCTTTTCAGCACAGATGGAAGCAAGAATAGAAGATTTTTGAACTCCCAACGCGAGATATTCGGCGACTCCGCTGTCGACAATTATCTCTGCACATATAAGTCAGGCCCTCATTAACACAGAGTTCGCTGACGAGTTGGATGCTCAGTCGTCAGCAAACTCTGTGACATCCGTAACGGGTATGGATGTCGAAACCTCTACGTCCCCTCCGGACACAGAGTCCATCCTTTTTGACTGCTTCACCGTTTCTTGCTCTTGCAAAAAGCGTAAGAAGGTGGCGTCTCCGACCTCATCAGAGGCTACTTCTCCCCCCCCCCTTACTTCGGCAACAATGAAGCCAATTGCTTCCTGCCCTATAAGCATCCCATTGGCCACAATCTCTAAGCCCACTTCGTTCCAGGCCACCTCACAGTCTGTTCCTCTTCGCGCTCCTTGAGACAGGCCCCTCCCATATTCATTCAATCAAGGGACGAATGGCCTATAGTGCAGTCAGCGCTATTGCGCATAAAACCACCTGCTGTATTAAAAAACCAGGACATCAGGCTACAGCTTGACACGCCCAATGACTTCCGCAAGGTGACCCATTTTCTTAGGGAATAAAGTGTGTACTTTCACTACTACATCCTTAGGGCCGTAATTAAACGGAAATCCATATGAATTACATTCTTGAGTCTATCGAAGACCAAAGACTCCCCGTTATAACGGTGCTCCGTATGACAAGCTCCCGATTGACATGGTCCAGGTGCACCTGCAACTCACACTAGAGGGTAAACAAATCTTCGACATTAAGTTGATTGGTGGTCTGAGCGGCCTCATAGTAGAGCCCCCCCGTAAGTCTACACGGCCCGACCAATGTCATAAGTGCCAAATGTATGGCAGTTCTGCCCGCAACTGCTTTGCAAAGGCATGTTGCGTCAAATTCTTGGGCGACCATAGTACCCCCGATTGTCCGAAGCCCAAACAAGGAAACAAAGAACAACTTACCAAATTTGATACCCCCGCTTGCTTCCTGTGCAAGCAAGAAGGCCACACCGCTAATTACCGCGGATGCCCCATGGCCCCTAGGCATCAAAAACCTTGGCCCCAGGCTTCTGGCGCTCTAAGTCACAAGCCACCCGACAAGCGGTGCCTAAGCACCGTAGTATATGAGGCTTCCTTTCCCCCTCTTCGCCCCGCGTGGCAAGCCCCGACCGAGCGTAAGTTCGAAACCGAAAGTTCGGCTCCTAAACAGCCTACACCTTACCGGGGACTGACCCCTTCGCAGCCATTAAAAATGCTGGACATGACAGAGGTTCGCGCCTTTGCCTTGGAATTCAGGCAAGCCTCGGGGCAAATTGGCACTCGGCTTGACCTGCTGCTCAAAAACGAGCATATAATCGTCGTCCAAAAAATGCCGTAGCTTTCGCAGCAGAAAACGGCGATTGTACAGGAAAAAATCCCCCTATCGCGCGTGAAGGAAGGGAAAAACCGCGTTCTAAACGTCGCCTATTTTAACGCGAATGGCCTTAGAAACTAACGCAACGAAGTCCGTATTTTCCTTCGCGACTACCAAATTGACCTTTTGCTAGTGCAGGAAACAAAATTAAAATCAGCTGTAAGGGGTCCGAAAATCCCTAATTATAATATAGTTAGAAACGACCGAATCGGCGCACAGGGCGGCGGCACCCTCATTTATTATAAAAGATCCCTGCACTGCATATATTCTCCTACTTAAGCTGATTCATTATGGAATTCGTGGAGTTTCTCTTGATCTCATTGCCTCCGTTATCTTAGTTATAGGACTCAAAGGGTCAACATAAATGATGTAAATTCTTCGGGTTCTCTTCTGAGTATCGGTGTTCCGCAGGGATCTATTTTGGGACCATTCCCATTTAGAATATTTTTATCATTATCCAAATGTTATAACACAATGTACTTTTTACATCACTCTCCCTCCTATTAATGAACTAATAAAAATATTGATGATACCACTCTGTGCAGCTCCACCATATGTACCCCTGAGGAATGTTCAGTTTTGATTAACCAACCTAGTACTAAACTATCCATTATCTCTCAGAACATCCGTAGTGTTAATTGCAACTTCTTAAGTTTTGCTACACTTCTGCAGAGAATGAACCTTAATTGCGATATAACTGTTTTATCAGGGTGCTGGTTCTCGTGTAATCCAAGCATATCTTTTCTTCAGGGATATAATTACTACATGTCGACGAAGACGTACAATCAAAATGATGGTGTCGTGGTTTATATTAATAGCAGTATTACAAATATCATAATTGACGAACCAGAAGTATTAGAATTTAATTGCCTGTTTATTAAAGTTGGTACAGAGACCGCACCAGTAGCTGTATACAGACCTTGCGCATTCTCTGAAACGCAAAATTTCTTTCTCTCACTAAATAATATCTTATCTAGTTTGGTACGTTTCACGACAGTTATTCTCATCGGCGATGTTAATATAGACTTTGCACCGAATAATCGGGACGCTCATTATATGGAGTACGTCGACCTTATAACATACTATGGCCTTAGCTTCGGTCACAATGTCACGTACTCATGGGTCAACATGTCTCGGTCATGTCGTTTTAAAAACAAAACGCAAATTTACATCTCTTATTCATCAAACCATCTTACCGTATTATTGTCAATAGCGACGTATAAAAATTATGTAGACCGTATATCTTATAAGGTCAACACTGAAGGTTTGTCAAATTCTATTAAATTAATTAATTTTGATTCAGTCTACTTCACTTCAGATCCAAACGATGCAACTCAATATTTACTTGATCCTATCCGACTCGCTATCCAGTCAAATACCGTACCTATCCGTACTACCTGTAGGCGAAAAGAAATTAAACCTTGGATCATGCATGGCTTAATAAAATGTATTCGCCATAGGAACAGCTTACATAAAAAAAATTAAAGAAACACCTGATAATGACACTGAAATTTACGTACAAACGTTATAGAAATTTCTGCAATTCTTTACTTAAATCCGCAAAAAATAATTATGAGAGAGCCCAGTTCAAACAAGTTGTTAATAACACAAAACTAATATGGGAAGTATTAAAAAAAGTGACGAATATATCGAAACCAGCGTCAAACGTTTCTGCATTATTAAATACTACTGGCGAAGAACAAACATTCCTTGATAATGTGACTCTATACTTGGCAAACATGCTACACCACTAACCGAAAAGTCATTCGTTTTGTCAGATACTGATGAAGTAGAGGTTGGACGTCAAATTGACTCTCTAAAAATAACAGTGCCTACTGGCTGTGATAACATATCTTCAAAATTTCTAAAAAGTCATAGAGATCTTATTATATCTCCCTTAACATAAATTCTATCAATTTCAAATCAGATCAATTGCTACGGAACTTGTTGGCAGATTAAGAGCATTGTCAAGTTAATGCATCTGCAGTAATAATATTTATATATTAATATTTTGTAATTATATGTATATATTTTTTTATTTATGTTTATATTGCATATGTTTAATTATTTGTATGTATTTATTTTTATTACGTAAAGTAAAATTATAAGCTAGGGTAAATTTATTTATCTTAATGTATTTAGTATCTTAGTTAATTTAATTTTATTAACATCATTGATTTTTTTCGTTTTCTTTCGTCACTATACTGTGCACCTTCCCAATTTTTATCTCTGCATCACCCCAAGGTTGACTGGTAGATACTGCCTTTGGCATTAAGTCCGCCTTTGTACACTTTGTTTGTGCATAAAGTTTAAATAAATAAATAAAAATATATAATAAAATGTTTCGGCCCCAACTGTAAATTTACCTGACGGTAACTAACTCAATTAGTAGCTACTAGTTACAAACCCTTGGTATAAGAGTTACATAATTCAATTAGGATTGAAATGTTAAAAATACAGATGTTTTATTTTTTTACTTTTTTATTTTTTACTTACAATAATTATATGGCATTGGAGGTACCTTGTTACATTTCTTGTAGATCATTGTGTTTGCTTTTATTGTTTTATTTATCTTATGTGAATAAGAATATTACTTAAATGTATTTCTAGCATACTAAAATAATACTTGTAAAAGTATTTCATTTGAATATACGTCATATTTTTGGTTTTACAGAATACAAAACCTTGAAAATATTACAAATATCATTTTTGGACGGTTATTCTTCTTTATTATTTCTACCATGAATATAAAATACTTGTAAATCGTTGTAAAAAAGTAATGTACAAAATATCACAAGCAAACATGTACATTGCTAGGAGCAGACATCTTAAGTTAAGTAATTTACAAAGTTTTCTTACTAATAATATACATATATAATAGATAAAATGAGTATCAAAAGACTAAAGGTTCAAATTATCAGGTTCCGGGACAATTAATAAAAACCAAAGAACGATACAGCAAAATCTTATTACGTATAGTCAAGTATCTTTATTGTTCGAGAACCTGATAATTTTAAATGGGCTTTTTCAGTTCGAACCAAACCAAACATTGAATATTTAGTTCCATTTAAGTCAGCATAATGTAGGTGAGATATTCGGATCGAGAAGTCCTTGTCTCATCGCAGTCAGAATGGGCCAGGGTTCGCAGGAACACTCACCGCGCCAATCGTCCAAGTCTAACGACCATAGAGCAGCGCCACGCATCCCCATTCTTGCAGAGGTGGATGTTATACGGAACACCTCCTGTGGTCGTAAGTACGTAATCCATTGTGAACCGTGAACCGCGCACGTACCTTCGTCAATGGACAGTTCCTCCCAGTACTGCGATTTCACTCCTCCACAAATCTAAAGAAAATTTGTAATGATATTATTTTGTTTGAAATCTCTATACTCGTTGATAGAATTATTATAAAAAGCAAACGTATAAAATATCCTGCTACATACGTTGTTCACATAGTTCAGAGAAAGGATTTATTTGTATAAGATAGTCACCTCGTTGTACGCTAAAAAGCCAGCAACTTGTGTGTAATTTCCAGCATCACCAGGTCCCGTAGTTGGCGAGCCTGGGACCACGAACTGTTCACTCCTCAGCGTATAAGATCGGCCGTAAGCCGGTATGCTCATTACCAATTGGCGAGCAGGCACCACGCTTGACCAATACGCTAATATCGATTTCTGTAAAAAAATGTTATAAAACTGTAGGAATAGTCGTGTATTCAGGCTAAAATAGTCATCACAAAAGGAAATATAAGCAATGTTTACGATCTGAAGCAGAGCACTTACGAAATCGCCGATTTCTGAAGATGGACTTGTTTGCAATGGTAATAAATACGATGTCCGTTTGCTCGTCGATCCATAGTAATCGTTGGCAGCAATGGCCATCCAGTCCAGAGTCGCCGTGAGAATTTCGGGATTATACGCCACGGCGGCTACCTGCGGGTTCGGAGATACGGCGGCAGAGAATTCCAAGTTATGTTGTCGCAAGGTCTTCGATATCTCTGATAGTAAGGCATTAAAGTTGTTCTTGTCTGTGCCATCGTAGTTTATTTCGGTGCATGATTTCTGAAAGAAATAATATGATTAAAATTCGATCTTTGCCGTAACTATTGGAGATGTCCTAACGTTGGTAATTTATATAGCGTCAGGCATCCAAATTCACATTTGCTGTGCACTTGTTGGTTTCCTGGCTATTGTTATTTTATGAAAAAGGATAAGGCCTGCCAGTTCTTCCTATAGGTTTAATATAACGAAATGGTTCGCTTAATTTAAACCTATATAAATTATTAACGCTACGTAAACGTTAAAGGTTTTGCTTTAAATCTTTAATTTCGTAGCTTTATTACAATATTAAGTTACTTACCTGTCCACATACTGGGTATTGCCATGCCAGATGCAAACCGTCGAATTTCCATCTCTTTATGACAGAGAGGGCCGATTGTATGAACGTCTTCCTGTTGTCACGACTAGCGACCATTTCACTCCATTTGCTTTCCTGAGAATTTTTCAAACCACCAACACCTAGGATCACTTTAACACCTTCCAATTTCAACTCTGATATCTTGCCGAGGAAATCTGTAAGTTACATTATTTATTTATTAATTTTTCACAAATAGTATCATCTTGATCTACTATATTAAACTTACCATTTTCAACGTCAAGTTCTGGTATTCCAGGAACTAATTTGAATGTACTGTCGTTGAGATGTGCCCAAGAGTATATTAAATGCGAGCATAAGGAAGCGTCTACTTGTTCTGGGCCAAACTTGCCCACATCTGGCCTGTAAAAATTATTACAAATAATTCAATTATTAAAGTAGATCAAGAGAAAATAAGAATGTCCGTTCCGTCTTTTTTATGTACAATCGTAAAACTTTATTGATTTTAGGTTCAATGTCACTTTACATTGTCATGCAATACGGAATATTTTTCCTTATGACATTACAATGGAACTCACCTGTAGTAAGCCCAGTTTGTGAAATAGCAAGCGATTATTGGTTTGTCCTTTCTATCTTCTACTTCTTCTCCATCTGTTAGTCTAAGATTTGCTTTGCCTTTGCATTGTGCTTTCTCAGGCCAATCGCAGTGATTCTATAACAATAATGAAATGGTATTATTACGTAAAAATGATGCGATGTAAGATTGCGTTGTTTGCTTAATTGAGCAATTTAAACATGCCCGAATACTTAACTAAATATGTATAGTGGCATTTTGAACCTTTTGCGTATATTTTAGCTTGGGCAAATTTTAAATATTAAGATAAGCAATTGTCCAGCATTTTTAACTTGATAACGGTTTATCCCTATAAATAAATATAATCGCATGCGCACAATAAATGTGAGTAGGTTTTATTCATTCGCGGTCACATGCAACCGTACATGCACACAAACAATGGTATCACGCAAATAATCGCACGTAGACATAAAATGCTCAAAAGTATCTGAGTTTAAATTTACTAAATAACACGATGAAGTTTACTCGTAAAAAACCAGACTCTTTTTAGAGATAGCTAAGTCGATAAAACATTTAAAAGCGGCCAAGTTCAAACCGTCTGTTCGGGTATATTTTAATTTATTGAAATTTAGCGTGGATCGAGATTTTTCAAAAAAGCTCTTTTTAATATTATCATGGTCGAACTAAAGTGATTGAAAATAATGTTAAAGATGATTATTATACGTAATAATCATTTAACATTTACGGTAATGTTAAAAATTAGATAGTATTATAATTAACTCAGTATTGTAAATAATAAAACAGATTCAATAATACAAATTGTTAAAAACTAAAATAGAAATTAAGTAATTGCATTCCTGCGACGCCCAGGTGACTTCCATGCTAACTACGCTACTGGAGTCACCTGGGCGTCGCAAAAGTAAATTGAGCAATTACTATCAATTGCGCTTCTTTGCGATCTTTAACGACCATGTACTAGTTTTACCTTGTGCCAGACCAGCGGCGCGGGGCAAGTGAGGTCGATGTACTGCCCATTGATACAAAGGTAGTATTTGCTGCAATCGGACTCGTCTGCCTTGAACGTTATTCCTGAACACGCTTTTCCTTCTAATGAACTTCCCTGTAATACAATCATTTGAATCAATTCAACAATCAATGCTTGCTAAATAATTTGTTTAATTACTTTTGGGTGTGTTTAAATCGTAAATAAGCTCGATCGATATCAATGTTTTTGGTTAATTAATGCATCTCTTAACACATTCCTATAATGGAGTGTTGTAGGTTAAGTCATAATATAACCTCTAAATTTCTTTATATACTCACATTATCTGGCAGATCTTCGACATCAGATTCCTTTTCTGGTTCCGGCGATGTCGTGGCTACTGCTATTTCAGTGCTTACACTTGTTGAAGGTTTTTCACTTTGAACTGAAATGTAAGTTTTAAATTACAATTTTTGTAGGCTTTTGTAAAGAATAAATAATTGAATTAGTACGTAATTATTAAAAAATAAATCAAACAAAACTTGCTTTCTTCTAAAGAACACCGCGGAGGAGCTTCACGGCCGCGTAGAACGTGGTTGATGGTAGACAAAAGTGGTGATTTGCCACAACCGCAATATTGTCCCGTGAAGTCATCAAGATCGAGCGTCCAGATCATTCCTCCACCCAAGCCAGTAGCTCGAATGTATTCCGCTTTATGGCGAGTCATGAAATCGTCATCGAACGATACCCATTGGTCGTCTTTGGTGGCATATGGACCCATTCTGCCGGCAGGGTCCCTGACTATGTTCCATCCTTGTGTTCTTATACGTTCGCAAATCTGTGAAATAAAAAATATATTAAGCTTAACAAAACATTATAGAGTATACATACGTGTATACGCGACTACGCGCATATAAGATAGCATATGTGATACGCGATTACGTGCGTATAAAGTGAAATTGTTTCTTTTTTATTTTTTTGCTAACCTCTTAAAGTATAAGTCGGAATCCAAAAAAAACCTTTTTGTATAAAAAAATACTCCATCATACGGGAAGTCGAGCAGGCACGAAACTGCAAGAAACAACGGGTATACAATATACTGCAAGTAAGGTTTACCTCATAGAAAGCCAAAAATCCTCGCGCTCTAGTCTCATCTCCTGGGTCACCTCCAGCATATGTTGGTGCCCCTAATCCATTTCCACCGTTTTCTAATAGCGAGAAGGATTGACCGTAGAATGGTATTCCCATCACCAGTTTTTCTCGAGGAGCTCCTTTCTTAATCCAATAATTAACTGTGTAGTTCTGAAAAAAATATTATATTTAATACCAATCGATATTACAACAAGAACTATTTTTAGTAAAAAAAAATAACATACCACATTGAAAGTTTGATCACTGCCATCGTCTCCGGCGTACATGGGAGCAACGTGTCCAGTCTTTTTATCCCACTGTCCGTGGTAATCATAAGTCATCAAAGCAATCCAATCAAGTTGTTTACCCAAAACAGGCACATTGTACCCTGAAAATCATACGATACTTTAAAAGATATGTACAACAAAAGAGTGTGTAAATACGTATATATTTCCGAATACTTTGCATATTGTATAAAGTCGTGAATTTGTGTGCAAGTACTTATCACACTTTGGATTTAGTGAATGAGATTTAAAATCATGTACAAAAACGTGGGGAAATGTACGAAAAATGTTTATTTCATGGTTTAGTATTAAATTAGCGAGAATAATATCATTTAACATACCAGCGTCGATTACTTGTTTACTCGCTGAAACTGCAGCAGATAGGAGAAGACCTCGCGGAACGAAGGCGGAGCGAAGTTCTGTGATGAGATTAGCAAATCCTTGTTTGTCAGAACTTGGACCCTTTTCGCAGTTTACCTGTTACATAAATGAGTTTTTTTTACAAAAGTACTCCAACTATTTAAACAAAAAAGCTTACGGAAACAATAATGGTAGAACATAATAAAGTGTTTACGCACTTGCCAACATCTTGGGTATTCCCAGTCAAGATCTAAACCGTCAAATTCATATTGTTCAATGAAGTCCAGTGCGTGCACGACAAATTTTCTTCTAGCCGATGGGTTGTTGACCAAGCGTGAGTATTTATCTCCTGCGGAATCATTCCAACCGCCCAAGCCAAGCAACACCTTAACCCCTTGATTCTTTAACGCCACCACCTTTTCGAAGAATTCTGTAATACAAGTTTTTAGTTTAAGTTAAGCTTTCGTTAATCCAATTTCGATTTCTAAGTTTGAAGCAATACAGAGAATTAAAAGTTACGTACTGTTTTCAACATCCAACCAATTGTCATGAGGTTTAATCACCAGTTTATTGCTGTCAAGTACGGCAAATGCGTATACGATGTGGGTGCACATCGAAGGATCGATGTCAGTAGGTGTATACTTTCCTGATCCCGGCCTGAAAATTACATTTGTTTTAACCAAAAAAGATTCAGTAATAGAAAGTCTTTTACGTCCATCCTTTTATGTCATATTAAAACTATCAAAATTGAAAACATTGAACTGTCTACGGAAATATATCAGAAGTTATTTGATTAAACTAACCTGTACCAAGCCCAGTTTGTATAATAGCAAACGATCTTGTACTGTTCTTCTTCATCCATAATCATTGGACGGGTTGGCTTCCTGGTAGTCGTTGAGGTGGTCGTAGTGTATGGGGTTGTATGTTTGATCGGTCGCGCGGTAGAAGTAGTAGGCTTAGGTCTTGATATCGCGGGCCTTACTTCAATATCTTCTAAATCTTCATCTATTTCGTTGGGTGTATCTGTCACAGGTGGAGGTTGATCGATATCCACGTTTGGATTAAGCAATTCGTTCTTGATTGCATTGAGAAGAGGATGTCGGCCTTGATGACATCTATAAAAGTAACAACATAATTTAAAATCGTATAATATATTCAAATATGTATTGATAATTTTATAAATTACATAAAATACGTATATATGTGTAAAACCCCTAAATCTAATTTGTGGCTTACTTTATGTAATATTTTTTTATAAAACATTTAATAGCAATCGGCAACATCGAAATCTATCTATCTTAAAGCTTTAAAATTCTTATTAATTATCCGAAATCTTCACCGAACACCCTTTTCGCAGTTTACCTGTTACATTTTTATTAAATAGGCCCAGCTGTTTAGTAGGAGTTCAGTGACATGCATACACACAAAAGCGTTATATGATTAAACATGATTGAGATATTATTCAGAAATATCGCCGTTCACAAACTACATATGTTTTGTACCTATTCTTAAAGTCGTCAAGATCAAGCGCCCAGACCATTCCACCAGCAAGATCCAATGATTTAATAAAGTTAACTTTTTTCTTGATAATGTCGACGTCGTCATAAGAAACCCATTGGTTGCCTCTATACGCAAATGGACCCATGCGTTGAAGAGGATCTTTGACTACTTTCCACTTTCTATTCTTAACGCGGTCACAAATCTGTAAACAGAATAATTTGATGAATTTTGGATGCTAGCTAAAAGAATTATTGAAATTTAACATTATTATTTTTTGTTGGTGAATCATAATCACAATCACTATTAAAAAGAACCTACCTCATAGTATGCCAAGAAGCCTTTAGCTCTAGTGTATTCGCCTGCGTCTCCTCCTGACAGAGCTGGTACATTTAGGGCGTTCATGTCTGATACAGAATCTGTTGTGAACGTTTGCCCGTACATGGGTATGCCCATGACAAGTTTGGAAGACGGGGCGCCTTTCTCCATCCAATAGTGCATAGTATAGTTCTGTAAATAAATAAATTAAGAAAATGTTAGCAAGTTCATTACAGAATTTAAAATATGTAGAATATAGTTAATCATTGATACTAACGGCATTGAAGTATGTGTTATCGTCATCGGGGTGATAGTACAATGGTGCTACATGGCCCGTCTTCATATCCCATTGCCCGTGGTAGTCATATGTCATAACAGCAATCCAGTCTAGGTGTCTAGCTAGAACTGGTACATCATACCCCACATCTATTACTCTCTTACTCGGTGAAACCGCCGAAGATAACAGCAAACCTTTAGGTTTCAATACTGCAGATAGTTCACGAACTAGATCGGCGAAACCTTCCTTGTCTGAATCTGGTCCCATTGAACAATCGACCTTAAAATTTAGAAACATTTTACATAATTATTAACCGACGAAAACAACGAAAGAGGTTCTCCATTCGACGTGTATATATTTTTTTTTATGTATGATCACGCATAACTTTTTACGGAGTAGTATACCGTGAGGGTGGTCCCATATAAATTTGGAAAAAAAATCCAACCCTAAGTGGAAGAAAACAGGGGATGATTGATAGAATTTTTTTTACATAGGTGTCCGATTTTGGTAATTCTTTTTTATTAGATAGGGTATACCTCGTAGTTACACCTACATGAATTTTGAAAAAATATTCTAATCCTAAGGGTAAGAAAACAGGAGACGATCGATTGTTCACTCCCTGATGGTAATGGAATACCACGAAAAACTTTTTACACAGTTGTCCGATTTTGATATTTCTTATTTCATTGGATCGAGTATACCTCGAAGTTACTCCTATATAAATGTAATATACATAAATTTAGAAAAAATATTCCAACTCTAAGGGTAAGAAACCATGGATTTTTTCACTCGCTGATCGTAATGTAAAAGAAAAGAAGAAAAAAAAGAAGTTAGAAGAAAACAGGGAAATTTTTCACTCGCTGATTGTTATGTAAGACATTAGAAAACTTTTCAGAGTTGTTAAAATTCATGTTTTATCTTATAGAGTATACGTTCAAAATCGTTGTACAAAAATCGGATTAGTAGTTTGTTTTTAAAATCAAAATAACGGAAAAGATATTTTTCGAAAAACTTTTAAGGCGTTTGAAGTCGGTTTTTGTAATTTTCTATAGTATATAAACTATCGAGTTTTTATAAAGCTTTTATAAAGAATTAATAAATAATGAAACATTATTTAAATTGTAACAGATAGTTTTTAGACCTAAAACCTCCAAATCTTAGATTTTTGTTCAAATAGTTGGAAACAGTTTCATGACAGCTTTTTCAATTATAACTTAAGATTTTCTTGTTTAAGAGAACAACAAAAGATTATCAAACATATTCTTCCGCAGTGATGTGCTTTAGATTTTAATCATTACCTGCCAGCATTTCGGGTATTCCCAATCTAAGTCCAATCCGTCGAAGCCGTATTTTTCAATAAATTCTACAGCGTGTTTAATAAATCTTGCACGCGCTGAGGGGTCGTTTACCAGTTTAGAGTACTTATCGCCAACAGAGTCATTCCATCCACCAATTGCTATTGATACCTTAATACCATATTTCTTGTATTCTACTACTTTCTCATACAGACCTGTTATATACAAAAAAATATATATAAGATTTTGTTAAACATCAGTGACTCAGTAATTATGTTGAGGTACGTACGGTTTTCTTGATCAGCCCAAGGATCATGGGGTGTGATTAATCCATCAGACCCTAGAACTGCAAATCCGTATACGATGTGTGTGCAAAGAGATGGATCAATGTCTTCGGGTCCATATTTTCCAAGACCAGGGCGATACCACGACCAATTTGTGTAGTAGCAAACCAGCTTGTATCGCGCTAAAAATAATTATGGAACTATATATAAGGAAAACAAAAAAATGGGCCTTCGGAATAAATTACAAGTTTTAGTACTGCTCTATCAGAAATGACCACTTCAACTTTTTTGTGTTTACGTTTTATTAAAATTAGTATTAAGTAAGCTTCGAAAGAGTTTTAGATTCAAAAAGTAAGAATTAATGTAATAATTATAATTATAATTATTAATATTTTTTCTAATTCAATATGTTGCAGCATTTTAAGATATTTAACCCTTTTCAAGACTAACTATCTGACAGTTAAACTTTTCTTCCAAAGCTACTACGTTTACTTACAATTTAGCAGGGGAGGTCTCAAAGCGGGATCTACCAGTGCTACAGAAGTAGGAGATGATTCGATCGGCTTAATAGGCACTTCAGGTACAATATCTGTATCTTCTAGATCGGCAACTGGATCGTGTAATGTTGCTTGTGTGGTGGTAGTTGTGGTAGTTGTCACTTTACGTTTTTTGCATTTTGCGCTATTTGGCCAGTCACATATTTGTTTCTCCTGTGAGTTAAGAATTAATTATAATTTATGGTAACAATTTAATCTTTTTTTTTATAAAATAAATATGTTTACCTGATTCCAGTGCAAACCGGCGCTGCATGAGAATTCCTCGAATTTACCGAATAGGCAATGACGGTATTTAGTGCAATCCTTAGGGTTTCTGTCGTATTGCCCATTTTCGCAATAAGCTGTAAGAGTTTACAAAAGATTTTTAAGATATGGCCTTTTTTAAGTAATATAATTAAATACCAATTATTTTTTTTTTACGTGTTTTATCATCTGTTTCTTCGTCTATTTCGTCTAGAACATTCGTCGTTGTTAATTTAGTGCCATCTAGAATGGCGGCCGATGTTACTTTTCTTCGATCAGAACAAGACGTAAATGAAGGGAAGTCACATTGAGAACGTTCTTGGTTCCAAACGAGTCCAGGAGCGCAGCTCTGTGTTACCAGTACACCATTGACGCACACATAGAACTTTTCGCATCGTGGATGAGTGTGATAAGTGCCGGTCACACATCTCTGAAAAATATGTATTGTTGCACAAGTGTTGTACTCGGTCAATCTTACAATGAAATGTACTTAATAACTGACTATTTCTTTTAAGTACTAGGCACAATGATTAGCGGTAGGAATCCTTGAACGGCTGAACGAAAAGTATTGAATTCTTTAGTGTAATTATGAGTGCATACCGTTGGTTTCTGATAGTCTTCAGATGGCGTGAACGGTCTCTTAGTTGTTGTAGTGGGTCGTCTGGTGGTGGTCGTTGAAGTAGTCGGTCTTCTTGTAGTTGTTGTTGTGGTTGTAATTTGGTACGATGGTTTCCTCGTCGATGTTGGTTTTGAAGCAGCTGTAATATACAAATATAATTTTGATTAGAGACACACAACTGTTTTAAAATTTATTTTTATCAGGTTTACTAATAATATACTTCTAGTTAATAATTACAGCAATTCATATGCGTTATGTTTCTATGCTGAATTTCTATTGGTCGATACCAGCAAGTGTGAATCTCTACCATTCGTCTACAAAAATTGTATTATTATCTATTGCTGTGGAAAAACGCTTAATATATAGTAAAGCCTAACATCGCATTCATACAACTTTTCTGCATTTTAACGGCCGCGCCCGCCTACGGAAATACCACCGTTATTCACAAAAGTCATCATAAAATAAAGTATCTCATTTTGGGTTGTCGAATCTCCATTCCAACTTTCTTCTTTTGCCATTCATTCTCTCTCCGATTCCTTACGACTCTTAATACTTTTCCTATGCATCCTATCCATTCAAACTCATCTATCCAAATTCCTAGGCAGCTGTGTGTGTTCCCCGTTGACGCGATCACTTAACATCAGGTGAACTGTCTGCCCCCTTCTCAACCTTCTAGTCCAGACATCAGGAAATTACAATTTTATTATATGCTTAGAGTAAATGATGTTCGTTAGTTAACCACAAAGTGGTATATACGTACCCTCGCACATGGCGAACTCGACCCAGTCGCACCTATTCGTGCGCCGGTCCCAGTGCAATCCGGGCGGGCAGAGCTGCTTACGCCAGCGGCCGCCCACGCACAGCAGGTACGCGTCGCACGAGCTCGCCGGCGCATGGACCTCATTATCTCCGCAGGCGGTGTCTTCGCGGTCTTCCGAAGGAGAAGGTGTGGCTGGAATAGAATGACAGATTTAGAGTAATTTAGTAGTAATTATAAAAAAAATTATAATGAAAATGGTTAAATAAAATAACATTTAAATATTTATAAGAACTTATATACTTGCGATGGGTATCAAATTAATTCGTTAATATCATGTAGGCAATATTAAGATATGGAAAAAAATCATCGACAAAACAGGTGGGTAAGGTTGTTTTTAATTCGGATCGTTCACTGTGTAAAGAAATTGAAGCTCTTTACTCTTCGAGTCGAATATAAATATATTAAAAATTATTTTGTTTGCTATCGTTGTTTTTATCTAATAATTTTTTCAATATTAAAACACTCACTTGTAGTGGTTGGTGGTCTCGTCGGTCGGGAAGGTCGAGTAGGCTTAGGAGCAGCGGTAGTAGTCTTCTGTGCTGAAGCTGAAAACAAAATTTTATAAATGTATTGATTTTGCAAAAGCCATTTAAGCGTAAAATTTTCTTTTTACATCGATTTTACATTTTTGGCATATTATTGGTGGCATGATTACCCCGTATAGTTTTAACAAATGTGAAATAATAATACAAATTTATTGTTCCCTTTGGGATTCTTCACATGACATCCGGTTTCTACATCAAGAGTCAATATGACTAGCTCACGGAGTAAGCTTTGCATGTAGATTTTTTCGCATAATCTGAATAATTTTAACATAATTCTTTTGTGCGTCAAACAGGAACACTGAACTTTAAAACGGCTGGGCTGAAAATCTTTGATATTTTGCAAATAAATGTAAAACAAAAATATTAGTGCATATTGTTATGTATCAGACTGATATTTTGCGTAATAACTTTGATTTATTGACAAAATAGAGAGAGTTTAACATGTGTATATTAAAATGTTTTGTCAGTGCGAACGTATGTAGTTTTAAGCATGTTTAGCCCTGTAGATTCGAGATATTTAGTATGTGAGTTAGTTATCCTCTACCTGTCGTAAAAGGAGAACAAAAAGGATACTGGGTAACAGGCAAATAGGATTAGTCAGCAAGGATATGAGAAGATAGTAGGATGTCTTAGCTGGAATAGAGTATTTGGACAGTGTAGAGCGGACCGGTTCGTTCCGTAGTTCCCCTTATTATGCACGGATGGTGCCCATCGACGGTGTTTTAGTGCGTAGAAGCCTAACATAACTCATTTTGCACGTGGGTATCTTTTAAAGATTCCCCCCTCCTCCCTTTGAAAAAAAGTAAAGCACAGTTGTCTTACCTTCGCACTTGGCGTATTTAGGCCAGTCGCAATGCTTCTGCTTGGGGCTCCAGTGCAAGCCGGGGGCGCAGCGCTGCAGCCGCCAC
>JAOCPS010024287.1:0-17436 GCA_025505425.1 Graphium colonna | reverse complement strand
TATGTTATAATGCCACATTATTGAATAAGGTATGTTACCTGTAATGATAATGTAAGGTGTGGAAATAAATAAATAAATAAATATTTGTTTAAAGTTCTTAACGAAATGTTTTTAGGTCTCCCACAGTTAGGTGAGAAATAAAGCCCCGCCTGCCTCTTTTCAAATGTAAAATAGCAATTAATTATGACATTTTCTTTATACCTTTGTAGTTGTAATTTGAATATTTAAAGGACAAGATAAATTATAATGTTCGCTTAGTTCAGTGAACGATCTGAACCTAACCTAAAAGTTAGATAGTTTTCACAAAGTTTTAAATGGTATTTCTTTTATAAAATGGATTTAAATTGACCTCAAAAATCGTACCGGGTGTTAAGTGGCAATGAATCTTAGTGAATAACAGAGTAATTCCTCTATAAAGCTTAAACTTTGCTATGAAGTGAAACTTCGAGGCTGGCAAGTGAAGTAGTACATTGTTCGAAGAACATAAAATGATATTGCGCTCGATTTAGGTTTATCAGTAATCGAGATGAAAATATTGGTAACAAATTTCTGATATTACATAATAATTTTTATTTTGATGTTGCGTGGAGCACTTTCTGTGCTTTTTTTATCATGACGTGTAGCGATAGCCATCATCCACGACCCCAACACTGTCTTAAGGCCAGTTGGCATGTTACCCACCTTGGGGCTAGAAGAATACAAGGGGTAAGCGATAAGGTAGATAAGAGGTTGGAAACTACTCTAGGAATGTTTAGGGAAAGAAAATGTTTATCAAAAGGATGACAAACAGACGGTTCACCTGATGTTAAGTGAACTTGTCGCCCATGGGTCACACACACACAACATCCGAAGAGTTTTGTGTGCGTTGCCAGTCTGGAAATTTGAATAAAATAGGTTTATTGGGTAGGATGGGTTAAGAATATACCAAAGATTTGGAGGGGAAAGAAGATTCGATTCGTACTTTATTTTATGCTGATTTGTGATCGTGTTTAGTGGTGCTTTCACGGGTAGCTGTACGAAAGAGTTTAAGCACTGTCCTCTATAAATATAAAATAAAAGTGAGAAAAAGGTTTGATTTGAGAGGTTGTCTTTTAAACAGATATATTCTATTCTGACATTGCAGTAGTGGTTTTATATATCTCGAGTCAAAAAGAAACCATGAGTTCAGCATAATCTTCATAGAGGTCGGAATACTGGATTTCCTTTTGATACTTGTCACACAGCTTCATATTGTGCTGTTACCATTTTTTTGGAAAAATTTCAAGCTGATTATGTTATGTTAGCATTGTTTATTTTTCACCGCTTACTAATAATTGTTTTATATGAAAGGATCACGCTTTAGCATCTAATCCTAATATCGCGTGTCATTACAGTATTAGCATAATAAGAATTAAATATTAGTATAAATAATTAACATTGTTTAATTAACTAAAGACATATAGACAAAACTACTACTCGTAGGTACTTTTGGCGTAGTGGGCTTTCGTGTCAAGTTTTTTAATAGCATAGTATTTTTAACAATTCGCACTTTTATCAGCGTTACTACTTAATGAAAATTAATTTTTCTCTATTGGTGCTCGAGTGAAAATTCAATAGTTTTGTCATATATCGATAAGACATCAGTTTCAATATAATTATTTAAAGACTTTTTTATGAGACCCTGTCGCTCGGTAGTAAAGGAAATACCGTCATACATTAAAAAAACTATGTGTAAAAGGTAGAGGGGTCGGTAATGGGGGATCATTAGGCGACTATTGGGTTGCCTGCGGCGCCGCCCGCGTTTGCCGAAACCGGAGCTGTTTGGGCCCAAAGCTCTCCATCGATCATCCGCGGCCGCGACCACCGCCCCAGCCCCTATCCTGAGCGCGTGCGATATTCCGCCGCCGAGAAAATCATCCGTAGCTATTTAAATGGATTAGAAATCAGATGGATTTTTTTTAGTGAAAACGCGGTCCTTGTTGTAAGCTCTATATCTTGTATTAGAAGGGCGATTTACAAACATTAATATCACACCTAGATCGTAAAAAAATATCTGCAGGTCATACAAGTAATTGTTTCAAATGGAGATGGAACCCACGACCCGCGATGCCGAAGACGACGTCTTAGCAACTGCGCTGACTCTATCTATTTTCTGCATAGGGATGTAATAAGTTAGAGGATAACGTGAGTTGGTTAATGTTCTGCGCCTTCACCTCACAACTGCTCAGATTGGTTATCATTAAATAATATATACACATTGTGACAGGTACAGGGCAGAATTCCTTACATTGATCTAAATGTACAGTTTTCGAGGTATAGAAAAACTTTTAATAAGCGCCTCAGTATAACAACAACTCGGCTTGTTTCATGTTTAAAAAAACGAAAAATATATAAAAAATGTTATAAGGCAATGTGAGGACCGCGAAAAACGTATTATTAAAAAAAAACTGACAATAATGATTAAAATATAGTATTTACGACGTATTCCTTTTTTATGACGACTTATGAAGTATTCTTTATGATAATGAAACAATCTCAACTACTTAATATTCGTCGCTGAAATGGCAATATTCAGTACATCAATTCATTTCAAAATATAACTCTCACATCAAGTCATAATTTCAAACGACTTCAAAATACCCGCCTCATAGGCCGGGAGCCTTGCTCAAACAAAAGCATCATCCCGAGGCCCCATCCGATACCCCAAACCCCGTAACACGCGATTAGGGTCTATTTATAATAATAATTGCCGCGTACGAGCTCAATGCTTTAATTTACAAACATCTTCATTAGTAGGGGATTTACTTGATCGGCAACCTTTCATCCCGCCACTCTCCCTTGAGCAGGGAAGACACAGCATCGCATTTTAATTTAGATCCGCTATTAAAAATGCATTAGTCGGTATTCTTCTAAAACCTTAAAGATTGGAAAAGGTACAGATAGAGAGGAGAGAAAAGAAGTAAAGATGGCTTCAGAATTTTTTACCGACTTCAAACAGGAGGAATATTTCAAGGGATATAGTTATGAGATGGTCCCATTTAATTTCGATGAAAAAAGGTCCTAGACTTTTCTTATTTTTAGGATGCAATGATGCAAGCAATAGTTATTTTCACAAAAAACAGCGGAATTGACTTACTTTAAACGCCTCATAATTTACAAACATTGTTCGTTACAATTTTTTTCAGTTTTCTTAAAAGAGAAGAAAACTTCTTGACTGTTTTTCATTAGTTATATGGGACCATTTTGTAAGTATATCCTTTTAAATAAAAACAATAACTATGAAAATCGGTTTTTAACTTCCTGAGGAATCAGCAAACATACATACAAATAAATAAATAAAGAAACAAAAATATACAGTCGGATTGAGAACCTACCTCATCGAAGTCGGTTGAAAAATGTAGGAATATTATTCACAGGTTATTCAAGCTTGTTGCTGATCCTACGTTCGCGATAACTTGTAACAGATTTATCTTAAGGGGCAGAGTGGCAAGAAGGCCGCGGCATCCGAGGCGCCGGTGGCGTTTGATAGCCGCCCACCGGTCCTTATAGGCGAGAGGAACCGCGATTCATGCTCCGCGAATCGACTGCACAAAAAGCTATGTTATTAATGGCTGGCGCCCACGGAGGACGTCCACGGTTCCCGAGGGAGTCCCGCGACGTATGAGTGGTACGCGCTCATGCATTTTCATCGCGGATGCTTTCGTGCGGCTGAAAAACGCGGCGTCGAGGCGCGATCCGGTCGTCGGTAATGAGGCTGTTCCCAGTGCCCGGAAAACTCCGTGCGCTGCCAAGCCTCGTTTCGGGAAGCACTGCTTTTGTTTAACGTCTTATTTTAAATATGCTTATTCTGTATTTTAAAATTATTACTTTACAATAGAGGCTTGGAAAGATTAAATCTGTTAATATTTTACGTTGTTACGATAAAACTAAAGCTTACGAACCTTTGCACATATACTAAATACTAAAATATCTGTTCCCCTTGGTTATGTCACAGTGCTTTTATCAATACATTTTTTATATATTTAGTTTTTACTGCACATTGGCCTTTTAATGATAATTTTGGCTTGATTTAGCTTTTCTTAAGAAGCACTTTAAAAAGGCCAATTTGTCACATTGCCCGTTATACATATATAACGCCTAATATAAAAAAAAACGTGAACGTTACTTTGGGTTCTATTATTTACGTTTCCTATTGTCGAATTCACTAAATGTCTTCTATTGGACTTTGGATAAGAGTTGGTTATCATCTTTTACTTACTTTTAAAATAACGAATATGTCAATCCGCTCTGCGCGGTGGGTGCTTTGTTCCTCGCATAGAATAAATGTGATATAATGTAATGTCTACATGACTGAATGAAACGTATGTGACGTCTGTTGTGGTTGAACGTAAATAAAGAACATGTTAAAACGGGACATTTGTCAAAACTAGCATAGATGCGTAGCAAATGGTTGAAAAATTATAATACACTTACTGTTGATCTCTAACGGATTCTTATTTGCCCTTCAATCCAGTAGGTTACAACAAATTTGTGTGGCAGTTTTTTAATTAATACTCATGGCTTTTCGCCGCTTTACCCGCCTGTTTTATTCGACTTTTACAAGCTTTTATTTACGTTAAACTGTCCCGTTGTCTGTGCATCTGTAATGGAATGTTGCAAATAAAATTTGGCCCACTTCCCGGTTTCTGACTGAGCTGAAAATTTTCAAGCCTATGCATATCACATGATGCTGGAATTGGAAGGTGGCCTTAAGAGCTCTTTCATGAAACAAAGCACACCCGTCGTGTTTGGGCTTCTGTGAGTCACCTTGAAGAGCGCTATACGCCTACAAAAGTTTGTTGAAAAAATCCCAAAAATTTATCTGCATGTTACTTTTGCCTGATTTCTTCATCTGTTTTTGTATGATTGATTATCAAATATATAATCTCTATACAAACTTTCACATGTAAAATATCGGATAGATATATAAATTATAACCACATGTTATATTGACATATGAACTATAATATATATTATTACATAGTTTAATTTATATTATTATTGAAGTTTATGGGTAAAAGAGCAATAATTGTCCATGCATACATTCATCGATGCTTACAAGCCATCCCTTGTGTAGGCATTAATAGGCCAAGACAATAATTCTTTTTACAGAAAACAGTTTTAGAAGTGAACTTTCGTTAAATAAAATTTTCACCTATGTAAAAAAAACTATTGGACCGATTCACATAAAAATGATATGGGAACAAATCGTCATGACTTGTGGAGAAATCAGGAAACATACGTAAATACAAAAAAGAAAGATAAAAAAAGATTCCGTCTAATTGAGAACCTCCTCTTTTTTTGAAGTCAGTCGAAAAGGGCTGATCTTCCGATCGCATGAAAAATCATGTACACCAACTGTCTGTCCTAAAACTATCGTATATGATTGTTGCTTCATCATACTAGCAGAGTAAAAGAACAGAATGAGCATCTGTGTCTGTGCACATGTTTGTAAAGCATAATATATCACGCGCATTTGATCGATCGCAGTAAAACGATAATTGGATTTTTGTTTTTTATGGAAGGGATGACAAACGAGCAAATGGTAAGCGATCTCGTCGCTCATAGACATACATAACATCCGAAAAGTCGTTGTCAAACTGAGGTAGTAGGATATAATAGGTTTATATGATAGGATGGCGTCGGGATTAAGGATTTGAAGGGGAAAGGAATGGGAAAAGAAAAGGGTAGACATGTCCATTCGACATCTCCCAAAGTCATGCATACTTTATTTATGCTGACTTTATAAGGAGTGGTGGTACTTCCTCGGACGAGAGCGACCGTAGAAGGGCATCAAAAGCTGTGAAAAGATGTTATGCTCTACCACCTCGAATTTGACATATATCGGGTGATAAATGGTTTTTATTATTTTTTATTGATACATCTTATACGTGTTCATATTTAGGTGGTATTTGTTGCACCCCCTAGTCAAAGACGTAAAGTTTATTTTTTCAAACAATCGAAACCCGAATATAATCAAGGAAATCAGAAATTAAAAACTATTTAATAGCTTGATTAAATTGTTTTTCATCTTGATTAAAAACTTTACTTGATTCTAAAAAAACTATTTACATCAGGTATTTTTAGATAGTTTCGAATACATTGTTAACTGTGAAACATAATTGAGAAATTAAAGCAATAAAAGAGTATAAGAGAAAATTATTTTTTTTCTTTACGAGTTTTCTTTTAAGGTTTGGCCGGTAATTGTTTTTCAGACAATCGATGAGAAAAAACATTTGCGTTCGACCTTGTTTGCAGTAATGCATTTTTGTATGACAGTAACCAATTATTAGGCACCAGCTGGTCTCTGCAGTATCATCCGGTTTTTGCATCATGCTCCGCTCCTACTGGTGATAGCGTGATGTTATTTAGCCAAAAGCTTTCCTTGATAAATAGGCTATTCAACGTCAAAACAATATATCAATTTGGACCAGTAGTTCCTGAGATTGGCGCATTCAACCAACCAAACAAACAAACAAACTCATAAAATTAGTGTAGATTTGAGAATTGGAATTGCACTAGTCTGATCGCCTAGCTGCGGCTTATTGAAATAATTACGAAAGTTTATAAAAAAAATTATTACAAAAACGTCTTAAAATCGAGAAAAGGCTCCAAATCATTCTGAATGACCATATTTATGCATGTGCGAACTACCAAAATCTGATATAATATTTGTTTAATTTCGTGTGCTCTCACGTAACCAACATTAACTTAACATTGAAATTGGATCTCTCAGTCTAGTCCTAATATATTTAAACAAAATTCAGTACGGTCGTATTTTGTCAAAATGATAAAACTGTTAAAAGCCAAAACTGATTGTAATGAATGTTTATTTATCGTCTTATTATTACTATCATATGATTCAATAATCTTAAGTGGTTTAAATCTCAGTGAGATAATTCCTTATTTCATACATACTGAGTATTAAAGTAGGAACTACATTTTTTATCCCAAAATTCCACAGAAATGAGAAATAAAAATGTTGCACAGATGTGTTTCTTCAGATAAAAAAACATTAATTTTCTCATTATTTTCTCTTTCTGGGGTGGTAGAGCATTACATGAACATCTTTTGTTGCACTTTTACGGCCGTGTTCGTCCGGGAAAGTACCACCGCCCTTTATAATGTCATCTTAAAATACAGTATGTATGACATTTGGGGATCCTGGATGGCCATGTCTACCCTTCCCTTTTCTTTTTTCCCTCCAAATCCTTAACTCATCATTTCAAATTAACCTATTCAATCCTACTTCTCAGGTTGCAACGTTCTCATGACTCTTCGGATGTTGACAGGTGAACCATCTGCTCGTTTGTCTTCCTTTCTATAAAAAAAATCCTTTCTATACGTTTACAATTTTCTTGTTTTCGAATGAAGCTTAATGCTTAACGTTTTTGGACTATGAGAAAGCTTTTGATTCTATCGAAAACGGTCTATTAAGGTCTCTTTAGAGGTACCAAATCGATTATCATCATTAAGGTTCTAAAAAGTTAGTACGAAAACGCCAGCATGACGTTTCGACTTCAGGCCCAGAATTCTAAAAATCTATCCAATCGCAGCCAGGAATAGGACAAGGAGACGTCATTTCTCCTAAATTCTATCTTGCTGCTTACGAAGATGTGTTCAAATTTCTGGGCTGAAACGGGTTAGGCATCAATTTCGATGCCGAGTACGTTAATCACATTCAATAGCCATTATAAATGACATTGTTATCATGGCTGAGATCTTGCAGGATCTGAGAATAATGCTCAGTGACCTCAACAGAGCCTCCAGACAAGTGGGCCTGGAAATGAATATGAGCAAATCCAAAATTATGTTGAACATCCATGTTGCAGCTACTCAAGAAAAAGTAAAATTCTGTGCTCAACGTTACGACCGACTACACGTCGAGATATTCACCGGCTCACGGAAGGGGCCGGAATGCAATGCCCAGCAATGGGCGTGTTAAAGCTGATTGATTGAATAAACAACAATGGAAAAATCGTTCATACTAAATTTTTAATTTTAAATCTTGATACAATTGATTAAAGATAAATGATATTCCGCTGCATTAGAATCGTGTAGCATTTTGATTTGATTTCTCCGAACAGTTATTAGCTTCCGAGTGCATTGATCCGGGTGCGTTGGCTGCCCAGAGGTCCAATAAACATCGCTCCGCGTTTGCTTTCCACCTATAAATCAGTTGTTTCGCAAGACGCGGCGCAGTGGCCGCATAATATAATAATAAAGTGGGCATTAGGCGACATGCGATCGGGCTTTTTGCGGCCGCCATTGCTCGGGGCGCCGCATTCCCCCGCCAGCCGCGTATCTAGCCCCGCTAATGAATAATCGCGCTTTTTTCCTATTGGCGTCAATCATAACTGGCCGCTACTGGGAACAGGCGCCACCCATCCGACCGCTCCGCTCTGTGCAATCTTAATGTTATCATTCTGCGAAGCGAAAGGGTCCCACGACTCTGCGGGAGAGGAGCTGCTTTAGAGAATCACGAGGATTGCGATTGATGTCAACAACGTTGCTATTATGTAACGAGCTGTGCCTCGTGGTTTCTATTAAAATGATAAGACAATGCTGCATCGGCAGCATCCCTGGTCGTAGGCACTCGATAGAGGCCGTCCGTATGGACGGCATCGCGCCGCCATTAGTGTTGCCTCCGTTTCAGGAACCGCTTTGATCTCGCCGCCGCTGGAGCCCTCCAAGGCAATATGTAGCAACCGACGTTTTTATACTGTTTTAATAAACATCGAGTGTTGGTTACGCATTTGGCAACGTTAATTGCGCGTGCGAACTCAATTAAGGCGGACAAGTTATTCGCAGGGTGCGATTAGCATACATGTCTTCAATTAGGTGAATTTGATCGTTATTATGTATAGCGATCGTGATATGTAAAGCGGTTAATAAATGTCACTTCAATAATTACTCCCTGTAACAATAATAAAAAACCAATTTCACTAAAAATATTTACCATAATTTATGAAATAAGCAATTTTATCCTTTTGAACCGCTTTGCGTATAAAACACGTTGTGTACAAATTTAAAACCGAGCATTTTGCGTGCATAGTTCGGGTTCTATGAAAAAACCAACGAAATAAATTTCCATCCATTAACATAGGAAATACATGATAGTAGGTTAAAATGTTGATATATTCACGCGTGCAGCGGCAAAGGAGCAAAAAGCTGACATATGGTGACAACGTTGCATCAATCCCAGGCATCCATACTGCACTGTATGAACTGCCTTGCACCGAATCTGCATAATTGTCGCGCCGCGAGTCCTTTTCAATCTTGAATATGCGGTGCGACTTACCTTCGGACCGTAAGTTGGCCTTATTTGTGATCCATTGCGTGTTTGGTAACAGCAAGAACATGTTTAATGGTATAAAGGGAGCAATGGTGTGTGTAGCTTATCGTATGACCATCAGGCTGCTGCACAGGTGCGCGGTGCGGTCCCACGGTGTTTCCCACGGCACACTTGCCCTTAAAAGCGCACGCTCCCCTCTCCCTGCATTGATGCCCCTCGCCCCTCCCCCTCCGACGCCGACAGATTGGAGGCTGATTAATGCGCGATCGCAAATGACTGGATTTAGAGCGCCCCCTATGAAATCACGTCATGTCAATGCCAAAGACGTTTTTTACGATCGTCGTTAACTCGGTATGAAATCATCGCACCGAGTCAGACATTGCGCCTTTATTGTTATGAACCGGTGCATTTACATAATTGGTAATATAATTACCCTGCCTTTCATCTGAACCACTTCGCTTCGTAATTATCAATAACCATTTACATTTTTAATTTATTGTGTAATTGTGCAAGCCGATTTCAATTGTTAATTTATATGGCGTTCGTTTGACATTGCAAAGTGACCTTCCTGGCTGGCTCTGGCTTAGGTTTTACATCAAACAGCCGCCATCGTATTGGCATTTTGTAGACGTCTTTTTAAAAGCACGTGCGTGCAGTTAGAGTAGCTATTAACTGCCAGTAAAGAAATAAATTTAAGCCTGGTTTATTTAACGTTAATGTATTTTATTGACGTATCAATTGTTAAAAGTATACTTGTATTACCATGATCATGTAGCATGGACATGGAGCGATCTTACAATTGTACCTATTTTTTTACTCAGAAAATGTAGAAATTGAGCAAATGGTTCGTCTGATGTTAGTTGATAATTATCGCTCATAGACTTTCTGAAAATCCAGAATTGCAGGTGCGTAATCAAAGTAACCTGCGTCGCTTCCAACTACAAGTTTTTGCAGATTCTTACTGGACACGGTGCTTTAGGATAGGGGTGCATGAGGTGGGCGTGTGCGAGACCGACATGGGCAGCTTGAGGACGAATGAGAATCACTGTCCTCATGGATTTGAGTACTTGAATGGCTACTTAATGTTGTGGCCTGCGTATGAACAGAACTGCTGTACTACGATAACCTTGTTTATTTGGTCAAAATTCACGGAGTTACAAAGACTAGCTTCGATAGAAGAACACACAGCTGCCTGCTAGCTGCCGTCAATGATTTCCCAACAACACATTTGGGAGAGTCAACTTAAAAACTTAAAAAATACTTCGGTTCTAAAATACCAATATGTTTATTATTTGCGTAAATCGGCGCTGCATGATGACTATGCCATCTTTTTGTCCATCCATGCGATGCATAAAAGGCGGCAAAAGAACCTGGTCGGTATTTATTCTCCGTTGTCGTGACCGCGTGCTTATTGTCGATAATTATATTACGTCGTACATGTTTCAAATCGCACATCTACATGCGCTCAGGCGCTGCCACACGAGCGCGAAAGGGCCCTTTTGCGTCGGAGCATACGATTAATCGCCCTCATACAGCGCAGATTCGCCTTTTTTGCGCGCTAGATATCGAACCCCTGCCACAGGGGCACTGCGCTCTGCAGGTAATAAACCAATTCAGGTAATTGATGCGTTTATGCATTAAATGCTACCATTTATAACTTTCAATTTCGGCGTACTTACTACAAAAAAAACTGCTTTTTTGATACCGATATTTTTTAAGGAAAACTTCTTTGCTTGCGATATGACTGTTATTCAGATCTTCTATTCTTCTATTTAAGGACGAAAGTAAAATGTTAAAACTAAAATGACAATTTCATAAAAAAATAACCATATTTATAGTAATAATGTGACTATATGTCACATTCTTAATTATTATGTGCTAATAATCTTCACTATTATATATTGATATTCGTTATTTTATCTTCCAAAAAGTATTCGCACGAAATCAAGCACATAGTTCTTTACCTGGATAATCAAGCAACATGCAGATGGAGCAAATGCAAATACCAATCCGTTGGGTGTAGCTAGTTGTTTAAATAATTAATTATTTTAGTTCCAATTATATTTCGGTTTTACTTCAGCCGTACGCAAAGGTTCACGCACTTATTTTTATTTTATTGTAATCTACTAATTAAACTACGTATAATTCTAAACATTATTTATAATTTTATTAATCAAACATCTACTACACGTGGGGCACACTGAAATTATTTGGAATAAAAAAAACAAGCTTCAGGTTATATATAAATAATGGCCAATATTTTTCGAAATAGCCTATATATAAAAAGCAATAGCGAAATAACTTATGTATATATAAATACCTAGCAATCTTCAATTAAAACAGTAAAATGGCCGATTTGTAGGCTTTAACGGCTGTTTCTGGGTCATCAAACCGCTGACCACACATACAAATTTTAATTCAAGGCAATGTTAAATATTATTTGGACTCAGGTCAGGGCTGTACGAAGGATGGATCATCAACTCATTGTCCTGGTCCAAAAAATACTTTGTTTTACACGCAGGGTATGAGCTTTTATTGTCATTATGTAAGATGACGCGCCACGTCGGGATGTGAAGTGCGGCCATCTACTCTGATTGATTATTATCAGAGGTGTACCAATCAGCGGTGACCGTTCGTCGTTCTTGTTAGGGAAAGATGATCACATGCCCTTTTTTTGAAAAGACAAAGGAATCATTTTGACCAACGCACGACATTTATTGGCTTTACCACGTCTTCGAAGACCCAAACTGGCGATAGATGCATTATTTCAGGCTCACAAATAAGTGGCGGTTTAGAGTAGATCAGCACCAATAATACTGGGAACCTAGTTTTCTGTGACCCAACTCACTAAGCAATAGTTTTGATATCAGTCATTCCATTGTCTATATTTGCCCGGATCTGCACACATTTGTATCATCTTTTATTATTTTTTGCATAGCCGCTACATTTACCGGTGTCATCGTTGTTTTTGGTTAACCTGAGAATGTGCGGTACTGAGACAGGCACGGCCCTATCTTAACTCTTTTTTCGACATTAGGATTGTTAACATATGAATGTCATAAAAACTTGAATAATTACGACAAAGTCTGCATGCTAAAACTGAGTGAATCCGTGTTCGCAAACGAGTCTAGTTCGATACGAGCAGCGAGGGGTGCACAATTAGACAAGGTACAGTGGTCCCCGCTGGACGGCTCAATAGGGTCCTGCATTACCACTTAGAAAACCACACAAAATTATGAAAACTTTAATGTTCTCTTAATGAAATTTGTACAAATGAGGCGAAAATAAAAAAGAAAAAGATTTCTAACATAGCTTGAAGACGCACATATAAGCAAGAGAGGAAATATTGTGACGAGTTATTGTGCAAAATGTTTAACACATGTCATGTCAAACGGAAAAAAGTGTTTCTTATTGAATATAACAGAGAAGAAGTCGCTGCTATTTTCAATAAAAACGTAAAAATATTTAAATGTCTATGAAATTTTGATTTCCTGTTGTGATAATTATTATATTACATTTACTTTATTCATGCACCATCACAATTAGAAAATTGCGATGACGCTTGAATGAAGGATGAATTTGAATACGTTGCTTTAGATTTTGCTAGAGAAGTAGGCCCGCTTGGGACATCGCCGGTAAGACCGTTTATGATCAAGGGTCTTCTCACTTTTTGTCATTTCCTTAAATAAAATGTATATTCAAACTGACAAAGGAGGAAACAAATCCTACAAGATTATTTTCACAGAAAATTCCAAAGGTTGATTTCAAACGCTTTAAAAGTGTACTTTTGGGAATATGTTTTTTCTGATATTTTGATTTAAAAAACAAAGTACTAAACTGATTTTTCTGAATTTTTTTGAGACCATTTCGGACCTTTGGCGCGCGAGCATACATAGAAAAATTGATACGTCCGAATTGAGAACCTCCTTGTTTTTAGAAGTCGGTTAAAAATAAAGCATACGTAACCCTCATGTTGAAGGAAGTTTCGCGTCTGTGGAGCTCATTAGCGCCGGCGCAGGTCCCGATGCCGGGCGCCGTGATCGATGTCCCCAAGACATGCGATGATGCGCCAACCGTTTCTTAGCCAACCCCCTTTCGTTCCTTCGCCATTGTTCCACTTCTAAACTTATTAACATAATTATTTATTATTATATCAACGTACCAGTTCACAGTACATTTTTATAGAACGAGTTTTTACATATTTCAATGTTCCCCGCGAAGCAAATATACTTTTAAAACTTTTATAAAGCTCCTGCCAAGCGTGTTGGCCAACTGTTTTTTAAAACAACGGCAAATGTGACATCATGTTCTGTTTCTTAAGTGCTACTTTTTCGAGCAATGAAAAAAGCCGTTTCAATAATAATTGTATAGATACTAGATTAACTTCTTCGTAATATTGCTTTGATGGGATAAGGGAATATGAGAATTTTTGTGTAATCCAAATTTTAAATACGGTTCTATGTCTTCCCACCTATTAACTTATTGTCTTCATAGATAGCATACACTAGCACATCTTCGGATATTCTGGATGTCTGTAGGCGACGGTATTCATCTAACATCAGGTGAACCGTCTTCTTATTATTTTCTTTAGGTTTTAACTGTGCCAATTTTACAGACATCGCGAAGAGTGAGTATTCAGGATGATGATTAAGCGAATGCCGCTCATTATATTGCTGAATGACATTTGACATTGACATTTGAGTGATATAAGGCCTCCTATAATTGAGACATCTTGTTGCAGCGATAGATGCTGAATGTTTCACATTGAATTCATGCAATGCAATGATCGGATGACAAACCTATTGATGCCCTACCGCCTATCCCTGCATCGATAGTGGGGAGACAAATCGCTTAATACCATTCTTGATTGTTAGTTGGTTGGCAGTCTCTGTGCGATTATGGTTGTTACTTCATACGAAGCACTTTACACAACACTATGTAAATGTTTAACCTCATATGCTTACCACTTTTTCATTAATGTCTATTCCAATATGTTACGACGTGTATCTTGTCACAGCGGTTCATAAGAACTTGTCATTTTTATTTATTATGGCGGTTAGTAGTTTATGCACGAAGACCGTATATAGCGCCGTTGTCTCCCCCCTGCCACCCCCCTCCCTCCTCCTCGCACCACTTCCATCATATTTCCCACGCATGACGTAATTTATATGTATAACAATTCACACAACAAGTGCTCGTATATTAATACTTAATGTTAACAAGTAGGCTGAGTTGAGTTTTTGTTGGACCTCTAAAAGATGGCATGGCTTGTCATAAGTTGTCAACGTGACATCAAAGTGAAACTACAATAAACAATGTTTCACGTGTGCTGTATACTCGTACAAAGTAAATAAACGATAGAAAAAATTATATGAAAGTATTTAATGAATCAGATAAGTTCATACTTAAGGCAAAATTAATAAAAGGACTTTGTTATAATCTTTTGGTTTATTACAATCTGCTGGTTCTTTTCTCGTCCGAAGGTTGAGTACAATCATTCAGCGAAGAAATGCAGCCAGCGTTCTTAGCACCATGCTGTGTGAAGTAGAATTATTTGATTAATGTAGTTAGATTAGTTATATTGCCTTTTATCTTTTTCTATAGCTTTATCAAAACGCTAGTCAAGAAAGATAAAAAAATAAAAAAATTTTAACGTAAAACAACAAATAAGTTATCCAGGTATCAATACTAAAAACCAGTAAAAGAAAATCACGACTATCTTAACCTCTCCTAGTTCACATACTCCATTCAACCTTTGTAATTGTCTACGTACGACAGCTTCACTCGACATCAGGCGAAAAGTCTTCTAGTTGGACCAGCTTCCTGTTTAAGAACTAGGGAATATGTTAGTTATATTTTGATTAAAAGGAGTTTTCGAGCACTTAAGCCCTTCCTGCAACTTACGGCTGTTTCATTTAGCATCAGAATAAGACTTCCGCACATACCGATACTTTATTGCAGAAACTTCGACTTTTAAAACAAATAATGGAGATTGGAATAATATTGTGATATTTCTAATGTTATTTGGGATATAAGTCAAAATGTTCAACCGGGCGTAATGATTTAGTCGGTTTGCAATAGGTTTTTATTTCGTTAACTTTACGCAATTTTAAAACTAAATCGTATATTAATGTTTAAACCTGAATCACCAACAATTGTTTGATGCCTGCTAAATCATCGACTTTTTGTTGGAAATGTTTTATATCGTATATTGTTCGTTCCTTGAATATCCTTCTATTACATAGTAGGACTGCTCGGAGTTCCTCGGTTCGATTCTCAATGGGTATAGTATTTGCGGACAACGATATGTTACTATTACAAACCGTAAGAGGAGTATTTGTTTGCATTTACGGGTTTGTTAGGTGCAACAACGTTTTAAGAAATAAAAAACTAAAAGTAGCATATAATCGAGATCTGTAGTGGTTGTAGGCTCAGGAAATTAATTGTATGTTTATATAATAATTATATCATATAATTCGTTTAGGATTAACTCTATTTGACGTTACAAAGATTTGTTGCGTTTTATTTTATTTGAAATAATGTTTTCGTTATAAACTTTACATTAATAAATAATTTAAAAATATAACTTAAAATGTTTATATTAAATTTAAAAGTATGAACGGGGAGTAATAATTTACAATTGAGATATCATAAAATAAGAGAATCAACAAATGCATTGAAGCGTTTCAATAAGTCTGAAAGTATGGTTGTTTCATAATTTAATTTATTGAAACTTACACAAGAAAGACACCTTGCGTATAGGCGGAATTAACGCCTAAGTCATTTTCTACCAGCTATTCTACAGAGGACGCAGAGAGAAAAGAAGCAGGAGCATAAAATTTTAAATGAGACAATATTAAGTTAAAAAACAAATATTAGAAAAGCAAGTCAAATCGTGTGTTATTCTGTAGTCTCGCACAAAGTAATAATTTCTTTGTTGAACTTCGCAGCGCTGGTAGCAGCGGCGGGTCTCCTGAAAAGCCTTCGGAGGCATGTTATTTTCTTAAAATTGCATTGTGGAGGGGCGTGGGAGGGGAGAAGGGGGTTTAGACCGCGAAGAGGGGAGGGGGGAGGCACCTGCCGCAATACCCTATTTATGAATAATGTTTTATTCTAACAGCGTGCGACCCTCGCCCCCTCCGAGCCGCCACCTCCCGCCGCTAGGTGGCGCCAGCGGTGTGAGGACGGTGCCGCGTACGAATAAACATTTAAAAATATGTACTATGTAGCTAAGTCCACCTTAACGGGATGGTCGGGATTAAGACAAGTCGCTTTGTGTGCAATAATTTCAAATGATTTTTGTGACGTAACATGGGTGCTATCGTGTGATCGCCAGATACAGCTGTAGTATATTAAAAATTAAAATGACAAATACAAGATACGCAAATATGACTTAATGGTAGACGAGTCATTATTTGAACTTTGATTATTTAGCAAATTATTTAAGTTGAACGCTCAAATCTATGTGTATATCTATAATAAACAAGAAAGGTTTTTTGTTTATTTCTTTAGACGTGCTAATCTCTAGAATTACAGAAGGTTATATAGATAGACAGATAAAAAAGAACTTTTAGTATATGAAAGTCAGATTCACGAGAAATAATTTCGGCTATACTGATGTAGCATCACGCTATGACCCTTGGCGTTGACTAACTTCCTAGTAAATAATCAGACGCCTGAAGCCGCGGGCACAGCTAGTATCATATTTTTGCTCAGCTTTGATTTGACGTATATAACATTTTAGGAGTGCCCTATTTTAAATTAAAAAAACAGTGTGGTCTTTATGGTCTACCTTTTGTAAATAGTATAAGTAGTTTTTTTATCTATGAGATTATGCAAGAGAGTATTTAACAAATCAAATGTTTTTCATAAATATTTTATTGCAAATAAAAATTAAACAACAAGTTTCAGCATATCACCGCTGCCCACACACGTCATAAAAGTTAAATTATAAGTAGGGTTGAACATGTGAGAAAATAGGAAAATTTGGTCCATAAATGATTACAACAGCTTCGTTGAGAGAAGTGATTTTTTTTTTTTTTATGTAAAGGAAGACAAACGAGCAGACGGCTCACCTGATGGTAAGTGATCCCGTCGCCCATGGACACACGCAACATCCGGAG
>JAOCPS010024073.1:0-17440 GCA_025505425.1 Graphium colonna | reverse complement strand
ATGAGAAAAGAAAAGGGTAGACATGGCCATTCGGCATCCCCAAAAATCATAAATACTTTATTTTGTGCCGACTTTGTAAAGGGCGGTGGAATTTCCCCGGGCGAGCGTGACCGTAAAAGTGCAGCTAAAGCTTTAAAAATGTTTTCCTCTACCACCTCTGAATAATGTAAATAATATTGTACTGTAAATAATATGAAATTTATGCCTGCAAAAGCCTTGGTAATGCAAGAAAGCTATGTCATAGAATGGGCAGCGTTTTAAAAAATATAAAATATCTTCTGTCCGAACGGTATTCAACTATGCTGAATAAGCCAAGTGACTATAGTACGGTTGCCAAGTAGCTCAGTTCAACTGAATGGGTCATAGATTCGATCGCATACTAGCTACGCCTTCATTGTCAAATAGCTTGGCGTATAAAATCTATCCTTCAAAAAATATCATTATAAAAATAGATTAACGAATAAAGTCCATTTGACTGAATTACAGCCTTGACAGCTAATCTACTCCAAGGTCAGCCGACTACTCAGGAGATATTATAGTGCACAAGTATACGCGCAAACTGAAGTGCACTCTCTGTTCTTTTATTCTCATAGCTGGGACGGATATCCGACACGACAAGAGAGAGATCAGGCACAACTGACCACTGACTTTTTATATGGGTCATCTTTCTTTTCAGGCAATCGGGTGGGTAATCAACCCGTATTACCCTAATCCAACCAAGAAACAACAACCCAAAGTTATTGTACCCCCTCGGGATTCGAACCCCCTACCTCCGGCTTACAAAGAAAGTAGTAGCAATAATACAGACACCGACAAAGGCATCTCTTGTCATATAGGAAAAAAAAATAGTCGCGCTAAGGAAGTCCTTAATAATACCCCGCCCAAGGACCCATAATGGCGGCCATTTAAATTTATGACCATAGGTTCCGGATTCGAATCCATGACGCGTAAATTTCGTTGTTTACTTGGACGTGAATCATAATAATTTCAGCAACTATATCCTTAAGGCTGAGTATGTTCACGACTTAGTCACCATCGAATTTACTATCGAATTCTCTCATAGCTGGTATTGTGTAATAAATTTGAAAATATAGTCTACCAGTTTACACCCGTGACTTTGCTCGTGTTGATTTCGATTTTGACATTTTTTGACTGCAAGTCATTTGATTCATATTATTCATAAAACAATCAATTGTTTTACACAAATAGACGAAAAAACGGATATACGGACAAACACATGGCTAAAAATTTTAAAAAAAATATTCATTGTTAATTGCTACCCTGTTACTTTAATATGTAGTTTGTAAAGAGCTCTGATTTTTACATTACAAACAATATATATTTAAAGCTTTTATTTAGGAATCTTGCAAGTTAAATTTGACCCACTTCCCGGTTTCTGTTTGAGCTAAAATGTTGTAAGCGTATGTACATATATCGCGTGACAATTCAATATTATAATGATATTAAACTGACCCGATGCTGGAGCTGAAAGGTATCCTTAAGATATGTCTGTTTTATGTCATAATTGTAACGACACAAACCCATCGACGGCTTGTGTGAATCGTCTTGAGAAGCACAATGCGCATATCAAAGCTTGTTAAAAAGAACCTTTTTTTTATTTTAATTTATATAAACATATAATTTATATATACGAATAATTTAATGAACAATCGGTGCAGTTTCCAAGACTTTGGCAGCATCGTCACAGGAGCAAGTATTTATTTGGCCTACAAATAATTGTTTCAGATCGGAGTGTTTGTCTTTGTACATTTTATGTGTGTCCCTAACACAAAACCTAAGTCTTATAATAGGTGCAGCACTATTTTAAATAAAAATAAAATTCAATTGTATCTGTTTATAGATTATGATTTTTCGACATCCTTTTCTCTTTCCCTAATCCTTTTTTTTTTGTATTCTAGGCATATTAATTCAATTGAATTAAAAACATGTTGTTTGTAGTCAGTTCAAATGCTGGAATACCGTTAGAAACTTTTTTCTTTAACAAATTTTTACAAAATGTTTTTCTATGATTATTTTAAGTAAAAAGGATATGAAACATAACATAAACTAAACCGTTTCAAAGAAAATTACAAAAACCGACAAACTACGACCTGATTTTTCCGAAAAATATTATAAAGACTAGTCTCCTAAAGTTTTTCAGTTATTTATTTTCGCTTTTGAAAAAGAAAACACACTTTTAAAGCGTTTGAAGTCACTTTTCGTAATTTTCTCTGAAGTTTGTCTTGTATATATCAAAATGTCGGTACTCATGGAAAGTTGTGTATTCTATTTTACGCTATAGATTGAAATCAATTTAGCAAATTTCTGTTAAAATATTTTTGTCAACAGATTGATAACCCTTTGAGTTTGAGGTGGTAGAGCACAAACTCTTTTCACAGTTTCTACTGCATATCTACGGCCACGCTCGTGCGAGGAAGTTACCACCACCCTTTTTAAAGTCGACATAAAATAAAGTATGCATGATTTTTGGGGTTGCTGGATGGCCTTTCCATCCTTTTCTTTCCCATGCCTTTCACCACCAAATTCTTAACCCAACCACGTCCTATCCAATAAACCTATATTATCCAATTTACCGGGTTGTCGCGACTCTCAGTATGTTACTTGTGGTCTATGGGCTACGGGATCGTTTATCATCAGGTAAACCCTTTGCTCGTTTCTCTTCCCTTCCATAACACAAAAAACCTTATATTCGAAAATACCTAGAAAACAAAAAGAAATACTCCTATGCTCCGAATTTATTTATTACTTTGTGTCTATGTTCGCTTAGTACGAGTATACACATGAGTATAATTTTTAAAGTTTATAAATTATATAATTATTTTCACAGAAAATAACGACACCGGTTTCACCTTGGAAGTTAACGCTCGAAAAAAACATTTTTCAGTTCTTTTGATTTAAAAAAGTAACTGTTAAACCGATTTTCATGAAAATTACAAGCCATCACCTTGTAGCTATTTTCCTTGAAATAAAAAAGAATTTTGAAAATTGGTTCATAACTTACGAAGAAATCAGCAAATACAGTCGAGATAAAAACAAAGCAGCTGCGACAAACAGACATATAGGCACAAAACTAATCCCATAAGGGTTCAGATTTTCATTTAAAAGTACTAAATCTCAACAGGACTTTTCTATCGTTTCTATGTATAATAAATACCACAAGTTAGGTTCAATGTCTCCCGCTGAGACACAGATATAATTAAAAAAAAAACAAAAACTTTAAATCCCATTAATGAATAACAGGTGTCCAACTATGATATTCGTGTAAATAGTAAAAAAAAACACTAAATTACCATCTTTCTTTATTTCTTAGTTTACCATTTATATCCAATATATTCTCGTTTCTCAAATTAAAAACTCGTTATGGAAAGTTAATTTCGATACTGTTGTTTAGGTATTTATACCATACATAGATTTAAATATACAAAACCCATTAAATAACTAGTAAATAAATTATTGATATGTCTATCATCAAAAATGTAATATTTAATCTAAACATATATCTTTTTTATATAAATCTTATGTCAGCTTCATACATAAATAAAAACTACTTGACATTATCCAATTCCTCTACATTTGTTTTTTGATTTTTTATCTAATCTGTTAATACTTTTTGTGAGGTCAAGGATTTGTAGTTCGAGGTATAAAAAAAATTCGAGATAATGTCTTCCTACATATGTGCGATAATCCGCGACTTACTTTTGTCATCGAAAAATATATGGATTCAGCAACAAAAAAGGCAGTATGATAATACTCAACTGCATATTTTGGAAAATATGTGAATCATTTAAACATAGTTTGAGTATCAGTGGCCGAATCAAAATTTTTCTATGGTCTTAAGATAAATACTAAACAGGATTATATTCATTAAAAACAATTCGAAAACTTTCGAAAACAATTTATCCGTTAGTTTAATTTAAAAAACAAACTTTTTTTTTAAATTTCATGATACCATTTTGAAAGTATAGCTTAAGTGGCTAGATAAAAAAATAATTTTAAAAACGGTTCATAAATGGCGGAGATATGCGCGAACATACATAAAAGAATAAAATCTCCTCCTTTTTTCAATCGATTAAAAATAAATTATGATGTTTTTAAATATATATAAAAATATATAAAGATGAAGCAGTATAAACAATTTCCATCCTTTATGAAAAAGAAAGCTATAAGCGATGTTTCTGTATCCTGTAAAGGATAGACAATTTAGTGCATAGCAACAAACACTTATGGGTATTAGTAATTATATATACTTCTACACTGACTACCAAACGTTGTCCTGCACTAACAGCGCCACCTACCGGGTCCAATTGCGAATCAAAATCTTCGAGGGCCCTAGAACTACACATAAAGAAGTTCCTAATTATATACATAAAGAAGAATTACATATTGATATCTTATTTCGCAAACCAGCTAACTCTATTTGAATAATTTTCAAAAAAATTCTAACATTTTTAAACTAAATACATCAAAGAATCGCTTCCATTGCATAGACAAATCAGGCAGGTTTTCGAATAACTATTTATTCAAAGGATTATGATAAAAATAGATTTTAAATTGTTGCAAATCATATCTTTGCGAACTCCCATCTTTTTGACAAAAGTAAAGTCGACTGGTTTGCGAATTAAGGTATCGATATATAAAGACAAGAATGTAATTATAATTAGCAATAAGGGTCGTTTTATTAACTTCAACACGTTTCAGCATTTCAATAAAATGAATTTTAATCATGTTAAAGTGAACTTACATTTTTTATCTCAACGAACAAATCCAACGATCAGATATCGTAAGTAAAGCAGAAATCCGATAAAAGTGTCTTGCCTCAAATTCCGCAAACTTTGACTAAATTCCCACCTAAGGTATTCGTCTCAACAATAAGAAAGATGCAAATTATAGTGACAATTGGCATATTTTCTAACACACGCATGCGCGCATGCAATTTCATCAAAAATCATTGTTCTCGTTAAAGAATGCTTGTTTGAATCTTGTTAAAATATTAGTATACGTTCGCGAAATTCACTTAATTCCTTTAACAAGGCTTACACAAACATTCCAGAATGCCTATCGCCCACAGAAAACTGCATTGTATATAATAAAGACGTCACCATTGAAAGGTCACCAGCAGTTTCATAAACAGCCGTATAAAAGAGTGCACACGCGTCGTCCGAGCGACGTAGTGTGCCGACCCGGTCGGGGGAGTTGTGTCATCGGATATTTTAAATATTGACACCGGCGCTAGGACGGTTTCAGTGTGTTGTGGTGAACATTGTGGAGTGGTTGGGGATACGGAGATAGAACACGTTCAATTGTGAGTTTTTTTTAATAACTTTTTTTATCTTTTTCTTTGCAACAAGTGATGCCAGCACTTACGGATTAAATTTATAGCGGTAATTATTTCGCGGAGATATTAAACTAATATTTCATTTTCATATTATAATAATATTTATTTTATCTATCCGCAATTATATTATGATAACATGAGACGAGTCAATTGTAGAGCATGGGAAGTCGATGTACCAAAATTAAGTGATAAATTTCGGGCGCTCGTTGAAGTCTTTGCTACGAAAAAAATTAGGTAATTTTTTTCGTAGCATTTAGTTCAGCTAACCATTTGAACTGTAGATACGCCTACGCCAGTGTCATTTTTAATTTATGTAAATATTATAGACAGCAGCTTTATTTAATACAGATTTCGCATTGTGGAGTTAAACATATTTTGATAATATTTTAATGGATTGAGCTTTCAATTGATTTTTCTTAATTATCAAATACAATTTAGTGCTAATAGAAAAATGATTTTATAGTGGAAAAATTAATATACTAGGTTGTAAATCTAATTTGTCCATAAAAATAAAAAAATGATTGCGGTGGCTAATTTTTACGAATAATCAGAGCAAAACGGGTAAAATGTTTTGATATGCGTATTTACTCCATACACGTTTTATTACATTTTAACCCAAAATTTTGTAAATTGCTCCAAAATTATTATTTTTTATTATTTCCGGTTCTTTTCCAACATTATTAATTTACAATTTTACATAGAATAATTTTAAACAGCCTTTTTATTGTAGATATCGTATAAAGCAGACTAGTTTTAATTCTTTTTTTAAATTAAAACACTCTAAAAATAAAATTTAAGCAACAATCTTTTATCATAACCGATTAATGTTTATCTTACGATGCTTCATCATAAATAATCGATCTTGTTTAGACAAGTGTGACTTGGCTCAGATTATTTAATACCAAAGAGTCGTCGACCATAATTTTGGTTTGAAGTCAAAATTTGAAACTAGGATATGTATTGCATTTTGTTTCGTAACATCTATAAGACAGTAAGTCGATAGGTAAAATTATAAATATTTATGTGTAAATGCCTACTGATTTTCTCATTTCTTCTTACATAGCAGGTAATGGCAAATTTCTGTGATATGTATAACAATTTTTATCATTAAAACAGATAATTCCGATTTATTTACGGCCTTCTTTCCAAATCACTATATTAAAAGTAATTTACAGTAGTGGGGATTTCATTTAACGGTGGCGTGTTTATTTTTTTGTATATGGTATTTATAATAAATTATATAATTTATTTATTAATAATATCAATTATACATAATTTGAAAATAGTTCTTAGAAAAGACAAACAAAGGATTATTAAAACGGTTGTCTTTTACTATGACTCTTTCTTGAAGCTTTGCCAAGAAAGTCAAATGTTTTCGAAAACGTCAATCCTTATCTAGCATAAATTACAGATAAGACAAATAGATTCGCATATTATAGAAAAATACAATAGAATTCCAAAACCGTTAAGATTACACTTAATTGGTCAGATTAAGAAAGATTCAGTTTGGAAATAATAGCACGGAGTTCACAAGGCGATCCGCTTTGCCTTTTTTTTTAATTACTAAAAACTTGTTCATTTAAAACTAGTTTCTTGCTTAATTTTTTAATTGTTCCTCTGTTAACTTCATTTAAGATTTTCCAAAAAAAAATCCTTTGTAGTCACCGATTTTGGAATCAACATAACTTAATTTTTTTTTTCAATATTAGATTCAGTTCACTCAGAACAGTCGTTGTAAATATAAATTAGTTAAAATTACAACATTTGGTTCAAATTTTACTATTAAAGTGATCTCAAAATTTTACCTTTTTACTTTAAAAAGTTATTATTTTAGAAAAGTAATTTTACAGCTAATAAACAGTTACTTTTGTTTATCATAATACGTAAGTTTTCTAATATGCTAACATAATGTTATTTAATCAATATTATTTATTACATCCAAAGTAACTATTTAAAATATTCTCTTAAAATTTTCCAAAGATCAAACAATAAATAGTTACCAAACATGCATTATTGTAGATGACTGGGTGGCGCAGTGGTTAAGATGTTGGCTGCGGGATCGTAGCTCATGGGTTCAAATCCGAGAAAATATTTGTATGACCTACAAATCTGATCGGGATCTAGATGTTTGTCCATGTGTTATACATATTTGTAAATTTCACTAGTAAGACAAAAAGTAAATATTATCATAAGGGCAACGTTTAAAAATAAACAAAATATCTAAATTTTCTTGAGCACTAAAGCTATTTACATTACTTTAAATGAAATTATTGCTGATGCTGAGTATAAAAAGTTTATTGCTATACTATAGTGATGCTATAATGTAGTTATGTGCCGTCTCCAGTTGTCATCCACCATACCATTTGTTGGTCGGCTCTTAAGAGTGGTAGCCTGATGCTATATCCGTAAGCCTTAACTATTTTCATGAATCTGCCTACCATATACAAAAAGAATCCTAACTTTATGTATAACCAGAGAATTACTCGTTTAAATGTAGAGACTGTTGATAATATATAATGATCTACATCTTTTTAATTAGCTTTGATATGTTTGTATGGAGTCAGATCATATATTTTTACACACAAATTTACTTAAGTATTTTCATGTTAAGGCTGTTAATAAAGATTACTCTTGATTTAAACGGAAGTTCGTTAGCTTTAGAAAAACCCCCGAAAGTTCGGTTTTCGAGGTAAGCTCGCAATCGGGGGAACCCACACGGCCGGGTCACGAATTGTATAACGCAGAAGCGACCAGGGCTGTTATCCAACGAATTCCGCGGCCGTTGCGACACGCTGACGTCAGCCGGACGTCTTCGGACGTATGCAAATGAGCGGCTGACAGATGGTCGAACGGGGATCAACACGATCACCGCACCTCGAGAAGCTGAGACAGCCTCATTTTAAGATAAGGGGTCCGCGGCCTCACGTGGTTTTCAGATTCTGCGGAACCTGAGAAGCAACATCACTTATATTTACTATCGCGAAATAAGATAATTGTAGAATTCAAATATACATAACTCTACATCATACAATCTTTCTGATTTTTAACAACGAATAAAATTTGAAAACTTGTCCATAATACTATTTAAAACAGCAAGTTAATAATGAAAGTAATGAACAAAATAATAATTAATTAGTATATCTTATTCGTCAAGTATCCTTTCCAATATACCCCCAAAGTAATGTCATAATATTTAAAGTATTCAAGAAATTTCAAAAAAAAAACCTGATTCTAGAGACAAAGAGTCTGATACAATAAACTCTGTTCTTTTCAATGAGAGTAGACAGAGACAGTAATGGGTTTTGTTGACCTTGACATTTATCCTTGCTTCAATGATGTCCATTTCCTTCCGGAGACTGTCATACCCGTTAGCTCGAAAGCTAGGGCTACTACCGTAATTCAGCTTTACTTATAACGCCTTCAGCCCATGAATTATAAATAAATAGTCCCAAGATCTTCCACAAAAGACATTCACCTACAAGCACATCTGTTGGAATTTGCACGTGGGCTAATGCATGTGACTTAGTGATTGTTTGCCACGTCATTATCTGCCATCACCTTGTATGGAATTCGATTGAGTAAGTGTCAGCCCTGGTTCACGTCCGGTTCGTTTGCCAGCTTAACTTAAACCATTTTCAACAAATTGGGTCAAGTCTATGCACAAATAGATTAAGAATACAAGTCTTTTGTCATTTATATGCGATAGACGTATATAAATCATAATCGTAAAAGAATACTAGATGTATACATCCTCCAACTACTCGAGCACATTCTGGTAAAGTTTTACTTTAATAAAAAAAATACTTATTTTACCATTTCTTTTGTCCTTTTTTTCCTTTTACTGATAGTTGTTCCATGATCTGAATATTATCAGTTATTCTCTATTAATTGTATATACCCGAGTCTTTGCGTTTGATCCGTTCAAAATCTACATAATGAGCCTGTTACAACTTCTTTAACATTCGCACGTTTCAATTTTCAATAATTAACAATAATCAAGTCCAGTTTTATTATAATTTCACTCATTGTTGGTGTAAGACAAAGTAATTGTTAATCGTTTGCGAGATAATTGTTCAGATTCAGCGGCCTCGCCCTTGTGACGGCAAAGGCATTCTTGCGTCGCATGACGGTCTCTGACAATCATATGCGTTTTTTTAAACAAACGAAAGACAATCGAACAAACGGTTTGCCTGAAGCCAAGCTATCCCATCTACAACTGACCTATTAGATAGTGTATTGCTTTGCATAAAACAGATCATAGAATAAGAAGAGGTACTTGCATAGGATTGGAAAGGGAAAGTAGGTTTTTCTGCTTGAGTAAGAGGAAACAAAGGTAGAATGGCTATCAGATGTAGAGCATGACATCTTTTCACTGCCTTTGCTACATTTCTACGGCCGCGCTCGCCCGGGAATTACCACCGCCACAAGTTGACATAAAATAAAGTATGCATGACTTTTGGGGATCTGCATGCCATGTTCTACCCTTTTTTTCCTACTCCTTTCTCCTTAACCCCGACCTCATCCTTTCCAATAAACCTATTAAATCCATTTCCCAGGTTGAAACGCTCGCTCCGGATATTGCGTGTGTGTATAGACAACGAGATCGCTTACAGGTGAACCGTCAGCTCTTTTGTGTACCTTTCCATTAAAACAATCAGTTTTCACAAGTTAGGTTTAGTGTAACTTGGTACTGGAATCCAAGGTCGAGCGGTCTAATAAGGATACTTGAGCTGTACGAAGATATAACTTCAAGTTGTAACGCTCTACAACATGAAGTTATTGCGTTGTTTTTCAGTGGTCACTCAAAAGTAAATTAAAGTCTTTCATTTACTTAATGTAACATATACAGTAAAATTATAAAGTAGAAGCATTCATTTGTTTGAACAAGCTAATCTTAGGAAATACTGGACAGAGTTGAAAAATTTCTTAAGTGCTAGGTAGCCCGTTTATCAAAGAATACTTTAGGCTATATAACATCATACTATGACCAATAGAAGCGGGGCATTAAAGAAAAACGTTGGAAACGGAGAAAAATTATGCCATTGAAATCACAGGACTTTCAGAATTTATTGTTTTTAAATATAAAAATAAGTCAGAACGCGATGCATTTTGTCATCTTCTGACTCCATTATTTAGCAATAAGCAAAGAGCGTCAGTATCGAAAATAGATCAGAAAATGTCAGTCACGTTCCTAAATTTTATATTATGTTCGCGTATAATTTAAAACGCATTAGGAATGTTAAGAGGTATTTCGGCGCATAAAACTAGACAAGTGCAATCTTTGAGTCAAACAATCTCAGAATAACGCGTACATGAAGACATGTACTTGCCATCATGGGCATGTAAACTATTTTTAATCCACGACTTCACCCGCAAATAATTAGGAATAACTTTATACGAATATTTAATGATTTTATCTGAAGTAAATATGAAACTAGCTATGCATCCCAGTTTAACCTACCTCACCATTGGCTAGCCACCTCCTAGTGGTCACAGCTTAATGCTAATACAGTCTAAACTATTTCATCTATTTGGTAAATCTGGCTATCATTCACAACGAAAAGTTTTCCATTATATTTCTTAGATTAAAAGGTTAGCACATTGAAATAAACGAACAAAAATCTTTTCAGCTTTAGTACTTTAGTACTTTTAATTTCAATTTTGAGTGCTGATTTACCACGTGCTCTGCGGTGAAGCAAAACATCGTAAGGGAACCTGCATATCTATTAAATAATGTCTGTAAGATATGTGAAGTCCACCAATCCGCACTGGGACTGCATGAAAAGTATCCCATTGCTGAGCTAAGGCCTCCTAGCTATAATTTTAAAATAGACTATTACTTTTATATTAGTATAAATAAAGCCGATATTTTGATCTAAACTAAACTCTATTCATAAATTTTAGAGTTATGTAAAAAATAACTTAATAAACAGCAGTTTTACTATATTCCTCTTTCACTCGTTATATATTTTTGTATATGTATATGTTGCTTGAATTAAAATGCAGTCGTGTGTTTCGTCGATGCGTTGGTAGATTTAACGATTCAATAAAACGGTTTTATAGTCTGTTTAAATTCCTTGATTAATTGGATCTGTTGAGTTTTATTATTTAGCGGCACGTTTACAATTACTCTAAAGGCTAACACAATTTTTCTGCATTCACAAGAAAATGTGACGACATTGATGTCTTTTTTTCTATTTTTCCTTAGATGTCATTGGAATGAAACAATTAGAATATTAAGATCCAAAGTCAAATAAGTTATCATTTATTCAAAAGTCGTCGCAGACTACACCCTCTTTGTCACTTTATAATAACTTAAAATAAGCGAATGCCTACAATTACATAGTGATAATTTAAAATCGAAGAATGGATTTACCCTTAGATTTATTATTATTATTTTCACAAAAAAATGCGCAACCGATTTCTAAAGCTTTGTACTTATCTAATGGGACCACCTCAGAAATATATTCCTTTGAATTATAAAATAATATGACAATCTATGATTCATCATCACCAACATCATCAGCCTATTGCCGTCTACTGCTGAACGTAAGCCTCCCCCAAGGTGCGCCAATTATCCTGGTCCTGGGCAGTCCGCACCCATCCGCTACCCGCCACCTGTCTCAAGTCGTCAGTCCATCGTACTGCAGGAAGTCAATCTGTCATTATTAACGAATTCGATTAATATATAACCTCCTCCTTTTTTTTGAAGTACCAGTATAAAATGTTCTTTTGGAAAATACGTTTACCGAACAGTATTAAGGTGTGTCAATATCAAACAAATTTAAATTCTTCAAGGTATCCTTCGTACACGGATTTGTTGATTTACTTAATTACCACCAATTAATTGTTTATTTCTATATTATAGAATATAAACGTGTTAATTTTACGCGCGCATCGAATTCGAAAATTGTCTTCGTAATTGTCCCATCCGAGGTTTTTTAACCGACTCTATAAAAGAAGGATATACAAATCGGATGTTTATATTTTCTTATGTATTTTCGCGCGTATTAATTAACGGATTTTAAAAATTCATTTTTTATCTGAAAGGGTATACTTCCGAAATGGTCAAGTAAATTATTTCGATAAAAAAAGAAACATGTTCTCGTAAGTAGATTTTTAAAGCGCTTGAAGCCAGTGGTTGTTATCTTCTCTAAAAGTAATCTCGTTGGAGTTTTTGGAGGTCGTTCATAATTCGGACGTTTCATATTTGTCGTTTCGGACGCTAAGTGCGTAAAAGTGTGAACTTTCAAGATACGGTTGTGCAAGCCCTGAGTCGGACTCTCTTGCGCAAATTCGGCAAAGTAACGGATGAGATTGCAATGACGTCCTCACGTCTGCGCACGTACACATATCTAACAAACATGTCCACGACTAGTTTATTTTCACAGAAAATTACAACAAACGCCTTAAAAGTGTACTTTCGAAACACAATTACGCTATTTTGATTTTAAAACAAAGTACCACTCCGATTTTTATAAAAATTTTATAGAACCATTATGATATTGTAACGTATTAGGAAAAAAAATATTCTTTCAAATCATAAGTTGCGCAGGTACGTGCGAACATTCCTAAATTTTGTTATTTTTATTTTAAAAACAAACTAATAACCGATTTTTTTTTTGAAAATTTTACGGGACTATCCATATCAAATGTTCTATCATATAAAAAAAGAATTTGTGAAAATGGTTCATAAATGACGTAGATACGCGCAAAAATACAAAATTCAATTTTGTTATTTTGATTTAAAAGAATAACTACTGAACCGATTCTCCTGAAAAATTTTTGGGTCCATTCCGAAAGAATAACCTATAAGATAAAAAAATAATTTTCAAAATCGGTTCATAAATAACGAAGATGATATGCGTGAACGTACATCAAAAATATATAAACATTCTAATTAAGAACCTTCCTCCTTTTTTGAACTCGGTTACAAACCTATATGGATACCAAGTTTAACACGCACATTCGCTAGCTTAGAATTTGTCACTTGTTTTCATGTTTTTATTATTTGCCTTGTTTTTACATGGATTCGCACGTAAGAATATAGATTTTGGCAATTGTTATCAAATGATGTTAGATTTCCTTTTTTTTTGCTTTCCATACATCTTCTTGCAATATTGTTATAGTTTTAGATGAAATTGTAATTAATAGTCAACCGTCTAGAACCTTGGTCTCCATGTGTTTGACTAGCAAGTCCCTGTGGTTTTTCCTGCATTCATTTTCTCCTTTTGGTCATAGCGTGTTGTTATGTAGCCTAAAGCCTTCCTCGATAAATGGTCTATATATCACTGAAAAATTTTTCAATTCGGACCAATATATAACATTAGTATAAATACACGCTAATCTCCGGAACTGATCCAATGTAAGAACCTTTATTGTATGCCCATTTATCCCCTCCCCCCCTCCTTCCTGTTTCATCAGTTGTTCAACATGGTAATAAAAAAATGGCAGATGAATCCGCAGGTCATGGTTATACTTATGATTTCCAGAAAAAAAAATATTTTTATGGAAAGAAAGATAAAGGAGGAGACGGTTCACCCGATGGTATCGCGAGCGCGTTGTCAACCGAAGAAATGGTATATAACAGTTTTATTGGATAGGATGGAGTCGGGATTAGGGATTTGAAGGCGAAAGGAGTATGATAAGAAAGGGGTGGACATGGGCATCCGGCATCCCCAAAAGTCACTAATGTACGTACGTACGTACGTATGTGCGTACTTTATTTTATACCGACTTTATAAAAGACGGTGGTACTTACCCGGGCGAGCACGGCCATAAAAGTGCAGCAAAAGCTGTTCAGAGATGTTATGCTCCACCACCTTACGAGTTTAGAGTGAGAGAACATGTATTCTATGTTCAATTCAACTTCCAGAATTAAACTTGTAAACCTTAAAAACATATATTCGAGCAAAACTTAACCACTATTCTGGCATTTGGCATAAGATATTTCTGAGGTTTTTACGCATATTTTACAAGTTTTACGACTTTTACGAATTACGTTTTACGACTCAGTTCAACGATTTATCTTCTTAACTAAAGAATGCTGTTTGAGAATATCACATTTCAGTAAAGACAAATGTATCCGTAAACAGACAAGTGGGGATTTTTATGGGCAGATTTATTGTTTTTTTATACTCTGGCTTTAGTGTGGTTTTGAAGTATCAGTGTCACTATTATCTCCTATTTATAATTTATTATTAGTATAGACCGTAGACTTTAGTGCAAAATACAACAAATAGTTTTTTTTAAATATCTAAAAATAGCACATATGATTAATGTAACGATTTTAGAAATTAATGGTCAAAGCTTTGGCTTTATTTATTTATATTTTAGGTCGGATAAAAACTCTATCTTTTTTTTGCATGATAGCGACCATATGTTAAGTAATCAATTGACTTTTCAAACTGTAATCCTAATTTTGTACTACACAGACGAAATAAAAATCTGTTAGAAATAACGATAATAAAGGAATTAGACACTACCTACGTAGGACTAGTAGGTATGACAAACATATTATTTTTTTTATGAAAAGGAAGATAAACGAACAGACGGTTCACCTGATGGTAATCGATCCCGCCGCCCATAGACAAACTCAATATCCGGAGAGTTGCGAGTGCGTTGTCAATCTGGAAGATCGGATATAATAGGTTTATTGGATAGGATGGGGTTGGGATTAAGGATTTGGAGAGGATAGGAATAGGGAAAGAAAAGGGTAGACATGGCCATTCGGCCTCCCCAAAAGTCATACATACTTTATTTTATGCCCATTTTATAAATGGCAGTGGTTCTTCCCCAGGCGAGCACGGCTGTAGTATAGCAGCAAAAGCTGTGAAAAGTTGTTATGCTCTTTATACCTCTAAAATATCATGTACTTTAACTCATTCTAAATAATAGGTATTGCATATATAATATATTCAAAAATATTAGGTATAATATTTCACCAAAAATAGATAAAATGATAAACCCATAAATTTATATTTTAGTTTTAAACATATATAATATATATTGATTAAGAGGAGCTACTAAATTCAACTGTACGTTTTTTTTTTCGCATCTCTGTTAGCAAATTTCTCTGTAAGTTATAAACCAATTTAAAAAATATTTTTTAATAAAGTATTTAATGACGAAGGTGCTTAGTGATTTTTATGAAAATCGGTCTAACAGTTTGTTTTTTATCTCAAAATAACTGAAAAATTTATTTCAAGAAAGTTCGCTTCTGAGGCGACTGGAGTTGGTTCTACTGTTTTGTGTTAATATAATTTATTTATTTGTTTATTTTTTGAATAAATGTAAATGAAAAAAAACTTTACTTGCATATATATCTTTAACATTGTATAAATGTTATTGTTTATTATCAAACAATTGTTTGTTGGTAAATGAACAAATGTCTCCACTCTCTAAATCCTTTCCCCAACACAACCCTGAGAAGAAGGACTATTGTAGAATATTTGCACAACATAGTATATTTTGATCGTATATGCGAATTGCATTAGCGATATATGAGGTAACCTAGAAACGGCGGAATTGGGGTTCCCTTGCGAAATTCAGCGACATCGGATAAATGGTCTGACCGACCCAGGGGTCGAAGTGGCAAAAGAGGTCCTATTACCATATGGTAATATACAACTCTATGAAATTGCCCCGTATCGTGACATTTGAAATTTCCGATATGCGATCGGTTTTTAATTAATTAAATAAATAACATAAATAAGAAAATAATTAAGTTAAATATATAACATCCTTTTACAGCTTTTGCTGCACTTTTACGGTCACGCTCGTCCGGGAAATATCACCGCCCTTTATAAAGTTGGCATAAAATAAACTATGCAGACTTTTGGGGATCCCGAACGTATTGTATCCAATTTCCCACGTTGACAACGCACTCGCAACTCTCCGGATGTTGCGTGTGTAAATGGGCAGCGGGATCACTTACCATCACGTGGACCGTCCGCTCGTTTGTCTTCCTTTACATAAAAAAATAATAAACTCTATTTATCCATCATAAAACATTATAACGGGTGTTAACAAGCTTATACTTAACTAACAATAAAAGCAGAAATAACAAATCGAAATAAAACAAATAACAATTACAAATTAGAAATATTGGATAAATCAGACTTTACTTATCAACACCTTTTTCTACAGACTTCTTTCATTTATTGTATCTTAAATTTTTGTAGGTACAATATCTGGCTAATTCAAAAATTAGCTATATAACACCAAATGTTAAATATATTTTGAAAATGTGCAAAGATATGTATCCTCTGACAATACTAACAATATCAGAACCATCAATCACAATTCCAATGATTTTTTTTAATCTCTTCCTTATTATTCGTATTTTTTACTTTGCCCACAATTAAGTGCTTGTTCACGTAAAAAAAAGGTTTTTTTCAAAACACAGTTGACGTAAATCCGAGTGGTGTTACCATCACATATTCCATAGATTATCCGTCAAATCAACAATAGTCGATTAACTATTCATACCCAGAAACGGATCTATCCAATTAATGTGCGTAATCGCAGTGCAAATATTTTTAAATCCCAAAAAAAAATGTAGGCGTTGGAGATTACGTCATTCTGTTTTTCCTTTTATATATTCTCGTGCAAATTTTGATTAAGCAAACTATTAAAGCATTTGCATGGGCAAATATTCAACTACATAATACATTTAAGGAAAAGACAAATTAGTTTTGTGCTTTTTTTTAAGTTGTGAAAACATTTCCATGGGTTCTAATGCTAGATGATGCTCTACATAACGTACTTAGAGCTAAACCTCATTATTTAAAAGTGAAAAATAGTTTAGTGCTATTTAGTATTTTTTTGTGTCTTCTTTACTTTTTTTTATTGATCGAAATTACAGTTGTTTTTTTTTTATTTGCTGTAAAGTTTAAACTAGCCTCGACTGGTGTTATTTATGTTAAAAACGAAAGAATATAACAATTTCTGTGTATCATAATATATGTTAAACAAATGTGGAAACATACTAAATAGTAAAAAATACTAAATAGTCCTACCCGTGACCATGAACGCTGTAAAGGGTTCGAAACGTCGGGTGATAAAATTTAAAAATAAACCGCG
>JAOCPS010023752.1:0-17451 GCA_025505425.1 Graphium colonna | reverse complement strand
TGTCGAAATATGCATTATTAATGAATATATCGGTTTTTCAAAAGAGTGATTTTTCGTAAATCTTTAAATAAAATTATGGCAAATACAGCAGTGTGCATATTTTTTTATTTATATTTTCGAAATGAGCAAATTGAGCACTATATCCCCACATTTTTATATATTTTTTAAGTACTTTGGTCGGTTGGAGGGTAAGAAGATGACATGAATTCACAAATAATTCCTTTTCTACTGACAATTATAGAGAATAATACGACATTAATAAACTTAAAACTGCCATGAAATCTGGTAATCATATTTGAGAATAACATTTTACTTCAGTTTAAAATATAATATAGATATAAAATCGAAGTATTATATGATTTTTTTTACTTTGGCATGGAATTCCTTACTGCATCCTTTTTACAATAAAAAAAGTACTGTAGTGCACAATTGACATTAGATTAATAGATGTTTTTGTTGTTGATGTTGTCAGAATTGTGGATTCGATAAAACGTGATTTTTTGTGGATTTGATATAGCCTGATATTAAAGTTTGTGGTATTAAAGGGCATGCCTAAAAACAAAGCCAAAATACAAAGAAGAAACTGAGTGCTGTCTGTTAACAATTAGTTTGGTTACATAGCAATAAACTATCAAAAATATACACAATGACATCAATATTCGATCAATTTGAACAAGCATCCCTTGCCCAACGGGCTCCACCTGTTTCTGAGCCCATGACATCATCGGGATACATCAATATGCAAATGGATGACAACTCTCCCATGTTTTCAAAGCAGAAAATGAATTTTAATCCATCAGACCTTATCACACATGTTGCAGTTGCCAGTGACTATCTAGTCCTTGCCATGGCCAATGGAAAACTATTTCGGTTGGATTTAAAAATGCCAGATCAGCATGAAGGTTTGTATTAACAGTTATTTTTTAATTATATGTCGAAAAACAATTTTAGAGTATTTATTCCACCAACATCAAAAGCTTTATGTTGACCCTTTACTTAAGCATGCAATTTGAAGGCATTTCATTTCACAGACACTAAGGTTACAAATATGATTGTCAGAAAAATATTAAAAAAAAAACGATAATGATGTAGAATCTTTGCATAAGCAAATTTCTATATAAAAAAGCTGTAATTAATTAAGAACCGTAATTGATAAAAGCTGTGTAAAGCAAAATTTTGTGTAAATGAGTATTTTTTTAGAAAAATAATAAGTTAATAATTTGTATGCACCCTGACTCCACATGGTACTAGTCTGCCCTACCCCTAAAGTGCAATTTTAAAGTGCGGAGCCAGCCCAGGTCAAGTGTATGAGTGCAGCAAAGGGACGATGAGCACACTTAGGAATACTTGATTGCTAAGAAATATAGGTTGGGATGTACTATTTTTTAGTTTAAATTTTTTTAAGTTTGACTGTCCATAAAAATTATTAACTTCTTTTTTTTTCCCCCAAACATGAATCATTTGCACTAAATTTCACATTACATGGGTCTTATCGATAATGGTAATTAATCAATATTTTTTTACATTGAAATTTGATTATGCACCTATTCTGCAAAATTACAGTAAAAACATACATTAACATTATGTTCCAATACTTTATTGTATACAACTTGATTATTATTAACTATTACTTTTCTGGAATATTCTAATAATATTTAGGCAGCGAAAGGCATTCTAAAAACATGGGACGAGACACAAAATTCCAATCCTAGATTATCTGGCCATGTCACATGAGTTTTTTTGAATTTAAAAACATTTTAAAAATAACATGAAGCAACATGACCCTTTGCACAAAGAAGCTTCTTTTTAAATTTAGGACTTATTGCTGATTGAACTACAGAAGCTTTTCCCAAATTAATATTGCATTGTTAAAGAAATATTGTGGCACAAATATATTTTACTGATAATACTCATTGTGTATTTGTTAAATTACCTTTTATTTTGTATTTGATTTTCAGAAATACATTATGCGAAATTTGTACAACCAAATACAAAGCTTTCAAACATATTTTTGGACCCCCTTGGACAGCACCTTCTTCTTGCCTTATCACCAAGAAATAAAGATGGCAATCCAGAGCTTGTCTATCTTCACCGTTCTCGGAGCAAGCTCAAATCTGTCAGTAAATCTAGAAATTATGAGGTGACAGAGGTGGGATGGAATTATGAAAATAAATCCAGCACCACTACTGGACCTATTTTGCTGGGAACCTCTCAAGGTCACATATTGGAGACTGAATTAGAAGCTGATAATGACAAAATGTTTTCTGGTAGCCAGCAGTATTGGAGACAGGTATTTCAAACATTATCATTTATCCTTAATTCAACACTAATTGATATTTTAAAGACTAATGCCCAAACCTAGTACCAAGAATTCTCTTGCGATGAAAATTTTGATCTTAAAATTTTTTATTAATTATTTTCATAATTTTTTATATTTGTGGATTTGTTTTAAAGCGGTGAATTTAATTTAAAGTATAAAAGTGTGAATTTTGCTTTACCTACATTATATTTGCACAATCTATTATAGTGATGTAGAATGCAATAGAAGCAATTTTCTATGAATCAATTTTTCGAATTTATTAAATATATCCGAAACCTGGAGTTTATTTTACGAAAATAACTTCTGTAGTAGTTAATATAACAAGTCTAGTCTCCAAAAAAAGATGTTTGAACTTGATACAACTTGGTATGGTTTGCCATATACCAGTGGGCATTGTCCTTTACATACCACCATAATTTAAAATTTTATTTTAGTGCAGGGTGATTGGTGAGTCACTTTCAATACACAAAAACATTGTATGCGGGGATTGTGCATGAAGAACAAAATTAAATATTAATTTACCTCTGAGTTAACATGAAGTTGAATAATTATTTATCCAATTCATGTTCATTGTAGTGGACATGTGGTGGACTTAGTGAGAATGTCGGCTACCAGCAGCGCGTATAGCTGATTAATCGCCGAGCTGAGTAACACTTTATTTATTTCTTTGGATAATTTGGCCTAAAACTATGCCCCAATTTTATTACATTAATGACAATTAAGTACTAACCACCTCCGTAGCCTAGTTGTATGGGCACTTGCATTACAAACCGTAGGTCGTGGGATCGAACCCCCTGGGGGACAACGATTTTGTGTTGTTGTTTCTTAGTCAGGTTAGGGCAATGCGCGCTGATCACCCAATTGCCTGAAAAGAAAGATGATCCATGCGTTGGATGGGCATGTTCTCAAACCTCAAAAACTTGGTCCCGGTTGTCGAGAACATCTTTGGCAGTTATTATAGGATATCAGTGCTTTTAAATATCCTGATATCTAATCCATCCATTGAATTCAGCTTATCCCTATGGGTTGCGGAGGTCAGATGCCAGTTGCTTTGCATAAAAACTGAGATTCATGTAATATTTGTGTGGATTAGGAGCCGACCCCACGTAATTTAGGAAAAAGGCTAAGAGGAAGATGACGATTAAGTACTGAGTGCTCTCCTTTTATATTGTTAGTGACTCACCAGCCACCCTGTAAAAGTCTATATTCACATTTGCTTCTTTCCTCACTCAAGCTGCCAAACTACTTGCCCCTTTACGGAGGCAAGGAAGTTGATGGACTGGTAATATAAGTTCTATACTTTTTATTTTTATTAACTATAATGCTTTCCATAAACTTCACTGTCAATAAAGTAAGTGATTAATAATGTTACACATTAAATGTAACTTGGTATACTTTGGTAATATAGTTTCAAATGTAAATGTTTAATTTTTAATTATCCATGTTTGTGAATTTAAAAAAAAAGGGTGATATTTGGCAAAAATAAATCATGGTGTATGACAATGTAATTATGTATCAACAGAATAGAGAAAGTTTAAAATCTGGTTGTGTCAATGTTTCGTTAGTGTGTGTTTACCATGTGCATAGTTAACTATGCTTAACAAAATATTTAATTTTTTGTACACTTTTCAGCTTTTCAATCAGTTTAGTAATTTTGTAATGTATTCTCTTTGAATTTAGATTTTCGATATCGGCAAAGGGACCGAGACGCCAATAACTGGTATACAATTCAATCGTGTGAACAGCACTACGAAATATTTCATATTTGTCACTACTCCGACTAGGCTGTACCAGTTCATAGGGCACGCGGTCTTCACTGATAACAAGCCCTCACTGCAGACGATATTCCATGCGTATCTAACTATCCCTGAGACAGGATTCCAAGAGATCCCTTCGACTTTGAAATATTCCAAACTTCAGTTTTACTTTGACAAGACTAACACTCCGAAAACTTTCGCTTGGCTGACGGAACCTGGAATATTCTATGGTCAGGTCTGTAATGATGTTAAATATGTTGTCTTAAATTATTCTGTCTGTCGCCATTTAAATAGAAAATGTTTTCTTCTACAGCTAGATCCGACCTCTCAACAAAATTCTAATTCCCTATTCACGCAAGGCGAACTCATAAATTATCCACCTGAAAAGAGCGACGCGAAAGACAAAACTCCGGAGAAGAAAGACACAGAAGCGGCAGATAAAGCGACGCCTTTGGCTTTTGTTTTAACTGAATTCCATGCTATTTTAATGTTCTCCGATAAAGTAAAAGCTGTGTCACTTCTGAACCAAGAGCTGGTGTATCAAGACCATTATTCAGAGGCACATGGCAAACTGAAGAACATTGTCAAAGACCCGGTGCGAAGGACCATTTGGGCGGTGACCGACAAGGCCGTCTTCAGATACAAGGTGATCCGCGAAGAGAGAAACGTGTGGTTAATCTACTCTGATAAGGAGCAGTTCGATTTGGCCAAAGAGTATTGCCACAACAATCCCGCCTTCATTGATATAATTAACGTGAAACAAGCCGAGCTGCTTTTCTCCAAAGGCGACTACGACAAAAGTGCGGAGATATTCGCCGACACCCAAAGCAGCTTTGAGACTGTGTGCCTTAAGTTCCTTGAGGTGGATCAAGTTACCGCGTTAAAAGTCTATCTGTCACGGCGATTGGACGCTTTGAACGAAGACGACAAGACTTTGATATCGATGATAGTGATATGGATGACTGAGTTGTATCTATCACAACTTGGCCTATTGCGGCGTACGGGCAAAGAGGACTCGCAGGAGTTCCATCAAATACAGAGCGATTTCGAAGTGTTTTTACTACAACCAAAAGTAGTAAAATGCATGCAGCATGTCAAGTCCGTCATATACGATCTTATGTCGTCCCACGGTGACAAACAGAACCTGATGAAACTAACCATCATCAACGAAGACTTCGAAAATGTCATCGAACAGAATATCCACAAGAAGTCTTATTTAGAAGCGTTGAAGATACTCCAAGGATTACAGAAACCGGAGTTGTTTTACCAATTCGCCCCGATGCTCATGGAAGACATGCCAAAGCATACTGTCAACGCTTTAATAGCCCAAGGTCCTAGATTGATACCTTCTAAACTGCTGCCAGCATTTCTCTCCTGTGAAAACGACGAGGTACATGTATCTGAAATCATAAGATATCTCGAATTCATGCTGCAGAATTTCAACGTTAAAGATAAGGCGATACACAATTACCTGTTGACTTTGTACGCCGAGAAGGACCAACCGGCTCTGATGCGGTACCTGTCCAGGCAGGGGCAAGAGCTGGCCCTTGTCAATTTCGATGTGCATTATGCCTTAAGGTAAGTTTATTTTATTTTTTTGGTTGTGGATTTGCAACCTATGATCGAATATTATATCATAACTTACATAAGCGCGTTAAACAAAATTTCCGCCAGCGTTTACCGTCGCGCCGAGTTTGCGTTGTCAAACTGGTAATTTGGATAAACTGGTTTATTGAATGGGATGGGCCGGGGACATATTAAGGAAATGGAGGGGAAAGGAGTGAGAAGAGAAGATTAGGAATGGCGGCAACCAAGAAAGTCACGCATTTTTTATTTTTGCTCGCTTTTGTGGGGAACGGTGATACATCAGTGGGCAAGCCCGGCCATAGGTGTGCAGCAAGCTGTAAAAGAATGTTATGTTCTATCACCTCAATAAACTTGGAGTTTTTACTTGTAGACTGTGCCACGAGAAAGGCCTGTTCGAGGCTTGCGTGAAGCTATCTGCTCTCCTCGGGGTGTGGGAGTCGGCAGTGGAACTAGCTTTGGACGTTGATGTATCCCTTGCCAAGAGTGTTGCCAGTCTGCCGGAGGAGACGGAAATGCAGCGGCGTTTGTGGCTGACCATCGGTGCGTATAATGAGAAATATTGTATCTGTGTATGTTGGTATGGTGAGTCACTTTCAATACTCAAGGATGGTATATGTCGAGATCATACATGAAGAATAAAAGTAATATTAATAATGATCATTTTTTGACTACTGTTTGACAGTTTATTAATTTAACCGTACGTTAAATAATTAATTACAAAACGCATGGGCATCTTACCGGACACGTCACGGGCGACTGCCATCTTCGGGTCAACGAATTATGCTACTCGCCATATGTTCAGTTGCGGCATCGTATCTATGTTTCATTTATTTATTAGACAATTAGGTGCAAAACTGACCCTAATTTTATTACATATGATGGCAATCATGTACCAAATGCTCTCTTTTAATATCGTTAGTGACCAGCCACCTATGGTATGGGCGCGGGAGGACAATGACTTTGCGTTGTTGTTTCTTGGTTGGTTTAGGGCATTGCGAGCCGGTCATCTGGTTGTCTGAAAAGAATGGTCCACGCGTCGGATAGACATGTAAAAAGTCGGTCCTGTGCCTGATCTCTCGCCGGTCGTGTCGGATATCCTTCCGCATGGGTTACGAGAGTAAAGAAACAGTGTTCACCTGTGTTTGTGCGTACGCTTGTGCACTATAATATCTCCTGCGCAGTTGGCTGATCTCGGAGTAGATCAAGAGAAAACTATTGTTATATCTTCTTTTTTTGTATGTTATTAAGAGCAAATTATCAGTTTCTTGCAGCTTTATTAAGCACAATTTCATTCGTGTTCGGGTTCGTCCATTTAGTGTTTATTTAATTAGAGAATATAAAAAGTTAGTGTAAGCTTGGAAATAAAAACTGATTTAAGTAAAATTGTATTACAAAATACAAATAGATACCCAAATTTTTTAAAAAAATTTTCTCACTTTAAGAAACCATGGAGTAGCCCGTATCGTTAGTGGTGAGGCACTAACGATATTAAAGGAGAGCACTCGGTACTCGATTGTCATCATATTTGTGCAATAAAATTAGAGGCATACTTTTTGACCAAAAATTTCCAATGCAATAAATAAATGTGGGTATAATTAAAAGTAAAACGTAATACGTTCCTAACGTCACACCCAATGGCATTATGCGGTGGTCGTTGATTCGACAAAATGTCCCCCTCTCCCCGCATTGCGCCGCGCCGCGCCCTATCCGCTAGGACGTCCACGCATTTCGTAATTAATTTCTCAACTTTCGATTCACTTTAATCAGCGGTCAATAAATATGTATTTTTAACAGTATTTTTACTCTTCATATATGATTGAGAGCCGTGATAGCTCAGTGTCCGGGAACTTGCCTTCAATTCCGTTTACTCAAGGTGATCCTGAGTTCGATCTCCAAAAATATCAAATTGCAATTTTATGTGCTGATTTACTACGTGCTCTGCAGTGAAGGGAAACATCGTGAGAAAACCTGTATATCTTAGAAATAATATTTCTGAGATATGTGCAGTCCGCCAATCCGCACTAGGCTATTGCTTTACTTATATGATTCCCACATATAACATCCTCGAATATTAAAAATTGACTCACTCAGTACACGCATTCTACTTTTCTAATTTATACTAATATAAAATTATAGGCGAATTGTATTTATTTACATAACTCATTAGCTAACTGCAAAGTTCCTTAATTTCAGCTGAGCACGTCATCACCAAAAACCAGGACTTGAAGGAAGCCATGAGCCTGCTGGAGGAGTGTCCTTTGATCAAAATCGAGGACATTCTACCGTTCTTCAGTGATGTGGTCACCATAGACCATTTCAGAGAGCCCATATGTCAATCATTGCAGGTAAGTTTCTTGCGTTTTTCTACAATATTGTTTACTTGTCTGAATATCGATGGCATTACAATTTTTGGGTCTTGATTTATTTGCAGCAACAACCCCTTTTAAAAAACAGCAAAACTGACTTGAAGCACCTTAGAATTGGAAATTGGTGAAACAACTTTTTAAGTCATTTTGATATATAAAAGAAACTATATTTCACGAAAATTATATGGAACCATCTTGTTATTATATACTTTGGCATAAAAAAAGAATTTTGAAATCGTTTCATTACTTTCGGAAAAATCCGCTAACATACGTACAAAGGACATACAGTCTAAAGGAGAACTCTCTCCTTTCTTGAAGTCTGTCGAAAATCTGTCAGAAATGAATAATAGTGTTTAAAGATTTTCTTAAACAGTCTGAAATAAATCCGCAACGAATGATCAAATAATCTTATAGCGGCCGATATATTTAGTAGTTTCGGAGATTTTGGAAAACTTGTTCGATTGATACCGATACTTGAAGGTTTATTTATGATATGAATTATCCTAAAACCCAAGCTACTAATTACCTATACTAATTCTAGTAATTTTTTTATAAATGACTGTACAGGTTATAGTCGTATATATATTTAGATATATGAGTACAACCTGTACATAGCCAGGTGGTAGAGGTACCATAACATCTTTTCACAGCTTTGCTGCACTTTTACGGCCATGCTAGCCCGGTGAAGTCATACGGTCAGCATAAAATAAAGTATGCATGATTTTTGGGGAAGCCGGATGGCCGTGTCTGCCCTTTCCTTTCCCCTCCAAATCCCTAATCCCGACCCCATCCTTTCCAATAAACAATTTTATCCAATTTCCCAGGTTATAGGCGACGGAATCGCTTGATGGTAAGCGATGGAGAAACATCTGCTCATTTGTCTTCCTTTCCATAAAAAATAACATAGATTGATAATTCTTCTTAATTATTACAGGAATACAATACTCAAATAGAGGAGTTGAAAGCCGAAATGGAGGACGCAACAAAATCAGCTGAATGCGTAAGTGTTCTTTCCTAATCATAATTCACCTATACGAGTACCACTATGTGAATATTTTTATAATGACCATTTTCTACAAAACACATCGAAACGTACGTGAAATAAATTTTACGGTTGTTTTGATTTTAACAAGAATTGTTTGCACCGAGTTCCACGAAAATTATATGGGACCACTTGTAACTACATCTTTTCGAATAAAAAAGAACTTCATTTATTGTGGATTAATCGGCAAACATATATTTTTATATGGCAAACCGTACCAAGTTGTATCAACTTCAAATATGTTTTTTTTCTTTTTTGGAGACTAGACTTATTATATTAACTACTACAGAAGTTATTTTCGTAAAAAACCCCGGGTTTCGGAGATATTTGATAAATTCCAAAAATTGATTCATAGAAAATGGCTTCTATTGCGTTCTACATCACTATGACAGATTGCGCAAACGTCATGTAGGTAAAGCGAAATTCATACTTTTATGCTTTAAATTAAATTCCACGATAAAAATCAAATCCATAAAGCCAACACTCTCAAAAAATTATGAAAATAATTACTCTATAATTTTAATCTTGATGCAATTATATAGTAATTATTTTTCTTGGTACTAGGTTTGGGCATAATCGTTTAACTGGCAACATTTTGTTACAGCATAGAGAACGGGACAGTTGAAACTAATCAAAAACCTAAGCTAGGTAGTGGTAGAGCATAACTTTATGTTTGGCACAGCTCTTGCCTCTGGGGTAGTGCTCGCTCAGAGAAGTTTTTTTTTATGGAAAGGAAGACAAACGAGCAGTAAGCGATCCCATCACCCATAGACACACGCAAAATCCGGAGAGTCGCGAGTGCTTTATCAACCTGGGAAGCTGAGTAGAATAGGTTTATTGGATAGGACGGCATGAAGGACTTGAAGGGGAAAGGGAGACATGGCTATCGGGCATCCTCAAAAGTCATGCATACTTTATTTTATGCCGACTTTATAAAGTTGGTGGTAACTTGAGCACTATAATATCTCCTGCATAGCTAGTTGATCTCACTAGTAGATTGGCTGCTGTATCCATTATTGAGTAAGGTGTTTTTTTAAATGCTTTTAATAAATAAATATCTAGATTTCCTTCTGAAACTACCTTTATACTTCAAAACGTATCTAAATCCTTCCGCGGACGTACGTCTTAATACGCGAATACGCACCCCGATCGCAGATGTGAATTAGAGTCGATCGTTAAGTTATTTCTGTTCGTTTTTGAAAGCCGTTGTTAACGTTGTCGACGAATTCCGTTTTTGGACGCGACCTTTTTAAATTTCGAACGCGTTGCATTTATAAAGATAGAAGTAATTTCACTTACGATCTTTTATACAACTTTATTTAGATTAATTTTTATTTACATATATATTCTTAGTAAAAAATATATGTTCCAGTTAAAATTAATTTTAAGTATTATATACGCAATAGATAGACGCGATTATTCGACATCTTAATTTAAACACGTGGTAGAGCATAACAACTTTTCACAGCTTTTGCTGCACTTCTACGGCCGTGCTCGCCCGGGGAAGTACCACCACCCTTTATGAAGTCAAGTATGTAGTATAAAATAAAGTATGCATGACTTTTGGGGATGCCGGATTCCTATTCTATTCCTATTCCTCCGAATCCTTAACCCCGACCCCATCCTATCCAATAAACCTATTATATCCGATCTCCCAGGTTGACGACGCACTCGCAACTCGTCAGATGTTGCGTTTGTCAGTGGCACAGCCGTTATTAAGCTCAAGGACATGGGCGAAGCAGTAGAAAGCTCGTCCGCGTCTACGCTTCTGTGTATGTATATATACTAATATTATAAAGCAAATAAATCTATACTAATATTATAAAGCAAAAGAGTTTGTTTGTTTGTTTGAACGCGCTAATCTCGTAATTACTCGTCCGAATTAGAAAATCCTTTTTGTGTTGGAAAACCCACCCATTGAGGAAGGCTATGCAACATCAAGCTATGACCAATTGTAGTGGAGTAGCAATGAAAAATTTTGGAAAGGGAGGAAAATTTTCGTAGGTGGTACTCCTCGCAGCAGCTGGAATACATATAAACCATGCCGATGTCTCCTGTTCACTCGTGTCGTGGTCGTAACGAATCGGAGCGCATTTTGGACGCCTCCCAAGATGTCTTACGCGGTCTGCTTCTCAATGATCCCACGTTTATTTTCGACGTGCTTTAATCCATGCGAATGAATGGCCGTATACTAGGCAACGGACGACGATCCATTTCCGCCAGGAACACTACAGACATAATCATATCAGACATTGAAGTCGCCACCTGCTACAGCAAAACCACTTCGCTCACCATGGATAGGTTCCAACAGGACTGCAGTTGTGTTTTACACATCTACATTCCACAATTTTTGGGCGAAAACTCGAGTCAAAAATATATCACAAAAAACAGCGAAATCGAACCAAACGTCTAAGAAGTGAATGTTTAGTTATTTTTATTTAGAATGTAAACCTTTAGACCCATGAAAATTATACGACCTCGTAACTATATCCTATCAAATAAAATCGGCAAACATTCATACAAAAGACAGAGAACAAGAGAAAAACATAAGGTCAAATTGAGAACATCCTCATTTTTCAAATCGTTTGATTACTTTACTGAAAAATGAATTCAAAGAAAATTTCAATTGGATTCTACATGTCTATGGACCGATTGTATAAACGTCATATATGTAGAGTAAATTTCATACTTTTGTACTTTCAATTAAATTTCCAGTTCAAAAATCAAATGCATGACGCGTAATGTCATAAAAAATATGGAAATCATTGATATATAATTTTGATCTTGATGCATGAGAGCTTTTGGTACTGCGTTTTGCATTGTCCTTTATGTTTTATCTCTAAGATGGGCCAAAAGCAATAAAATATATTTAAACGATTACAAGATATTAAATGAAACAAAGTATACAAACCTATTAGACCGTTTAATAAGCAATATTCCGCGAAAAAATCCCCTAACGACCTGCAAGCAATATGTGAGCGCACGCACGAAGCACCTCCATCCCTTCGCACACTGCTTGTGCGTGCGCTCTCGTGCGCGATCATGCAAACAAAACCACTACCAAGCGATCATGTTAGTAGGACAGCGTATGTATTAGGTAATACATTAGCTCGTAAAACAATATGTATACGAGTAGTACACCATTTATTGACCTATCAATGCTATAAATAAGAAACTAAACGTCTCAGCAGCAACAATGTAAAGCTGATCGCAATTCTAGTCCGTTTACTACATAATTCAAAGTAATTTTTCTTCGTTATTCGTCCGTTCTTCGTTATTTAAAAATCAACGAATATTCAACCGCTAATCCGCGTACGGCATAGCTAACAATCGAACAAAAAAGACGTAGAAAACGCTCGTTCCGTTAGTATCTGTAAATAATGAACGGCCAAGAAACATCCGAGCGGTGTGCGGCCAGCATGTGGGTCGTTAACGGTACCGGACTTTCTTTTTCGCTCCTTGCCCCTACTCCGTGTTATGGCTAGGGTTAGATAGTTTTCTATTTTCAAATTAAATAAAAATATATTTGTTCGTATTTATTTTTAATAAAGAAGAAGTTAATGAAAGCTAATAGTGAGCGATCACCGCTGTCCAGACTGCCGTGGCATCAGAAGAGTGATAGAGCATTTGCTAACACAGACGCTTACGCGTTCTTATGAAATGCCAATTTGTTACATTTTAATATTATAATTGTTCGTGTGACAGCTACCGCCAGTTCAGAAGGCAGATTCCCGCTAGATTTTTTAAGAATCTGCGGTTCTGTTATCTAGTGCAATTGTGCTTTCTATATATAAGTTGTCGAAACTAAAAAAAAAACCATATAAATGAAAGTTCTTTTTTGTCAATGTTCTGGCAACCCTGACCCTGCCTCATTGGCTCCGTGTTCATGCGCGATGAAATGGAAATCATCTCTGTGTTTCGATTAAGGAACTGCTGCACTTAAGTTAGTTCTTCTTCTATTTAAAGATTATCTCCGACTTTTGGACTTTTGATGTACTGAGTTCTACATTACAGTAAGTCAAACCTGTTTCCAGCAGCTTAAACTACGCTAAGACACAATAACACTTTTGGACTTGCGTATTATCACACGACAACCCTGACCAAGGATTAAAAAAAAAACATTTCAATAAAATTAAGAAAAGCGGAAAATGAACCTGGCCGGATAAGAGATACGATTGAATTTAGAATTGTGTGGAATGTATGTGAGCGAGAAAACAAAGATAAAGCTGACAGAGTAAAAGAGGGGAATGGTAAGAAAAAGTTAATTAGGAGTATAATATTGCCTTAGCAAAAGAAATTGGTAGAGGCGATAAGAACCCTCATTGATTTTAAGCATACCTCGTGTGCTTGTTTTGAGTAGCGGTGTTCTATAGACGGTTTCGAGCGAAGTTTGTACGTTAACTCTACTTGAATGTCTAGTGCTATAGGTAAAGTCGCCAAACAATGGCTCTATTCAAGTGCGTTTACAGCGCATTCTTTTGCCATCGGTCGCAATTGCAATCTTATTACATTTACAATGCTGCATAAAGTCTATCTATGTGTTAATTGAGATGCAGAATCACCTCGATGGTTCGCAAACTACTACCGTGCGGTTTCGTCGTCACTTTCTGCCACGCACTACTTCCCTGTGGAACGATACGAGTTAGGGGCCTTCAACAAAAGAGCGTACTCTTATCCCTAACGCAGGCAACGGTCTTGTAACTCCATGGGCGGTGGTGACCATTTATCATCAGGTGAGCCGTTTGCTCGTTTGCTTACTTCTTCATAAAGAAAGGATTCGTAGACATGGGCGAGCACGTATATCGTCACTGTCGCTGTGTGCGACCGCTCTCACGAGTCAAATCGTGGTGCGAGATAATCTAAACATTTCTCAAAATCTTTCAGTTACAAACCCGGTGGTATGACATGTTACGGGTAAATATAAAAATATCTAAAACAAATTAACCTTTTTGCTTATTAAAATTTACATTACTGTACATTGTCCGCCTCAGTAGCCTAGTGGTATGGCCGCTTGCTTTACAAGCCAGAGGTCGTGGGGAACCCCGCAGTGGTACTATGACTTTCTGTTGTTGTTTCTTGGTTGGATTGGGGCAATTCGGGCTGGCCACTCGATTGCCTAAATAAAAAGATGATCCATGCGTCGGATGGGCATATAAAAAAATCAGTCCCGGTAGTCAAGATCACTTTTGATAGTCGTTAAGGGATGTCATTGCCTCCAAATATCTTGACAACTAATTCACCCTTCGAATTAAGTATATCCCTTTGGCTTGCGGAGGTTTGATGCCAGTCGCTGTGCGTAAATACTGAAATTCGGGCAATATGTGGGTGGATTAGAAGCCGACCCCAAGTTACTTATGAACAAGGCTAAGAGGAAGAAGAGACATTACTGTACGGTTTTTAAAAAGCCAGTTATCACATTCACTGATGCTACAAGCGCTTACTTTATTCATGTTACAACCACTAGCTTCATAATCGAAATATAAACAAACCCCATTTCTAAGAATACACATTTCTTTGAAATATTATGAATCATATTTCACAGTAATGTATGTTGAAAGATGGCTATCCATTTATCTTGGTTCTTTATTATCTCTTTAGCATTCCATGCAGGCCATTTAAATTAATGTGCAAATATTTTAGCACAACAATATCTATCTATTCATGAGACTGTTAACATATTTTATCGAGACTTATGATTCTGTGAAATCCTTTAAGACATTTTTATTGCGATTATTACAAAAAATAAAAATATATTATAAATGTTTAAGTGCACTAAATTGTTTAAAGAAATAGAAGCAAAGTTTAAAATCCTAATCTTTGTGTTTGTGCGCATAGTTTACACAAAACGATTTAGTTGTCCAATAAAAAACATGGAGGAAGTTATGTCCATGCATACATGGAAAATTCGTCATGGAGGCGAATATAGAACGTCTCATTTATTCATTTTACGTTTTTATAGAAATTTAATTTGAAAAAAAAATCAACAAATAATTTTTTATAAGACTAAAATGAAAACGAAAACGTTCAACGAAACTTAATATCATGATTTCAAATTCAAACCGTAAAAACACACTATCACAAAAAAAAAATTAGGACACATTTAACCATTAACCTAGTTGAACGTCCGGTGCCTAAATTATAATATACATATCATATAGACATTCAAAAATACGTATTAAAAACATCAGACCTAACCTCTGACAATGGGCATGGGGGGCACAAATCTAACAAGCCCTGTACAAAGAAATCTGATCCCTATTCATTCCTCATTAGATCGAAAATAGAGTGCAAAGTATCGGGAACCACACACGATACCTGCAAGTGAAGGAGGCCTCATGGAGACGCTGACGTAGCGCGGTTAGAAAGTTGTGACTTGCGTCACGGCAGAGGTCAACGACCCGAGACGCGCGCCCCCCTTGCAATAGGGTTGTCGACGCGAACCTATTATCGAAATGATTTACTCAACAAACTCGGTTAAGGACCTTTGACCTCTTGAATGATTGAACGGTGGTCAATAAGAATTTTTATGCTATTGTCAAATAAATCTCTTGTCTATAGTGGTTCTGCTTTTCAACGTTCAATATTATAGTATAGCAGTAAGCTATCACATTAAGAAAATAAAATAAAAATAGCCTCTCTTTCTCTGATTCACTGTTTAACAAAATTGCAATATAAGACCTAATTTACTTACTACTTGCAATGATGACTGTCCCTAAGCCGTTAGTTTTTTTTATCTTCCTTGAAACACCTATCACACGCGTGGATTTCATCATTCTGGTCGGCCTCCATTCATATTCTCAGTTCCATGCCCAATTGAGGCACCTTAACGTTTTGACTATAAGCCTTCGTCAAGCCTCGGGGCCTCGCGAGTAAAATTGTGCCATAACTTATAAGCTAAGTTTTCCATCTCGCTGATATTACCGTAATTTTTTTATGGAAAGGAAGACAAACGAGAAGGTTCATCTGATGGTAAGCGATCCCATCGCCCATAGACACACGCAACATACGTACAGTCGTGAGTGCGTTGTCAACCTGGGGAATCAGATAGAATATGTTTATTCGATGGAACAGGAGTGGGAAAAGAAAAGGGTAGACAGGTTGATCAAACCGACATCCCCAAAAGTCATGCTTACTTTATTTTATGGTGACTATATAAAGGGCGGTGGTGCTTCCCCAGGCAAGCGCGGAGGGTGAAAGTGTTATGCTCTACCTTAAGACCGTCCCTGTCCGTAAAAGTAAAAAATAATCAATGAGCCCCGGCGTACTTGCGACAACCCTAGCGGAGTCACGTAAGCTCGGCCTCGCCGGGCGACGCGACCAGCTGTTGCAGCGTTCGCGACCACCACAATGCCGACCCGTCACGAACCAGTTGCCAGTGGAAAATTAACGGAAAACCGTTCCGAGTTCTCTTTTCAAAACGAGTTCCTGGTTCAAAGCGTTTTTTTAAAGAGATTAGATTGTACCACGCCGCCGTCTTTCTATGTTGGCCGGGGTACACAACTTTATCCGGTATTATTTAGTAAGTCTTTGTAAACATATGGCTTAGGTTTATCGTTTGGTGACTTAGCACATTTAAGTGATACACAGAATAAGAACAAAATAGTTTTCTATATTTTAAGACTATTATCGATTCACATAATTATATCTTTTTATATCTTTACCAATAAAATTAATATTAGAGCAGTAGAAAGTGGTTGCATAGATAAATTAATTTAATATTGTTACACAAGGCACAATTGTGTTTTTATATTTCTCTTTGAGAATCCCCGAGAAATTTTAAATAATTTCCATTTAAAATTACAAGTTTCCTTCATTTTGTAAAAATGTTTGTTTGTTGTTTGTCTTTGGGATTTTAGTATTATAGCAAAAGTTGTGAACTCTGATATCGGTAAGTTTTGCTGTTTCCAGGCACGCGAGAGAAATTGTAGGTGCACGTATTTAAAAGTATATAAATTCACGTCATAAATCTTCTAAGGCACTTGTATTTACCTGGTCCCTGATACAGATCTAAAATTTGCTTCCAATCTCTCCATTGACTTGAGAGCCATATGAGTTAAAACGTGACGTTATCATATTGAAAACTTTGTCCATCTTTTTAAGAAAATTGAAGCCAAGATGTAGTATAATTTGGTGAAACTCTTTAGAAATGTGTTAAATTTATAAAAAAAAGATAATACACACTGCCATGCTATTTACGCATATAATTGCCATGACACAAACATCGAATATGTCAAGGCATTTTTTCTTTAAAACGCGAATTTACAAGTGAATTTTCACTAAAGCTATATGAAGAATAGTATTTTGAGGTGGTAGAGCATAACATCCTTTCACAGCTTTTGCTGCACTTTTACGGCCACGCTCGTCCGGAGAAGTACCACC
>JAOCPS010023642.1:0-17454 GCA_025505425.1 Graphium colonna | reverse complement strand
TTTTTTAAAGCTAAGCTTGTATTCTTTAATTTTGCTTAATGATTTGTACCAATATCTTTAGAATTAAGAAAAAAAAACAGTTATAAACCAAATTACAGAGGTGTGCGATTTTATTGCTCTCAAGTTTATATATTTTACCACCTTAAGAATATATATTGAACATAACTGTGAGTAAAACCTCAGGCTAGTTAATAATAAAAATACAGGCATAGGAATTCTCCAAATGTCGCCTTTAGAGACATGAATAGAGGAAATAGCAGATCCACTATGCGCATTAGGCAGAGTAGGCAACTGCCTAGGGGCCCCGCACGGCTTAGGCCGGAAACATACTTACGTTGTGAAAATCATCGATAATAACGATGGAGTCCAGTATACTATAAAAGAAGAAGAAGAGGAATACTTACGTGTCGTGTCGTGACGCGTCAGAAGCATATCGGTTTCATACATTTACTATGGTTAGAGACATTTGTATGTCATGTCGTGAAGTGAAGCGTTCTGTCGTGGCGCGTACTGCTTGCCATCGATTGCGCCAGAGCAGTAGTGGGGGTATAGCGCGACACGACACGACAAACAAATGTGTTTCTATACTTCGTGGTTCGTGGCGTACACATGTAACGGGAACTTTTAAATAATAGCTTATTATATTTGCAGCAATTTCTGAAACGTTACTTTTTGAATTGAACAAGGCATAAAAATTATATTTTTGAAGTCTACTACAGTCCTCGTATTGTGCTTTGTTCATTCTAAGGTACTGATGTAATTTCTATTTGTAAATCTCTAATTCTGTATCAAGGCTATAAAATGCATATTTTGTTTCTACCTAGTTATAGGGTCAACCCAGTACCTTCTTTTCTTTTATTGCCCTTAAGAAATTTTATGACTATGGCTAAGAGAAATATAAGGTCTTTATCCACCGAATCCGAAGAAAACATTATGTACGTGTAAACGCTGCAAAGGTTCGATACAATTTAATAAGAACGGATAAGGATATAAAAGTTAGGATAAAATAAACGAGATTATAAGTTAAATAAATTTACGGATATTATATGTGTATTGTATTTTATATTACAAAATCCTGTACAGAATTCAAGGTCAAATTAAGGCAGGCAACTGTCAATTTTCTTTTATAATTTACTAGCTGTTCAGTACGATTTCATCTGCCTTATCATTATATACTGGTCTCCATGGCGTGATAGCTCTTCCTCATAACTCTATTTATCATATACGTATTTTTTTAATTCCTATACATCCAGAGATTAGCCCATTTTAACAAACAAAAATATTTCTACAGTTTTATTATATTACCATAGATAGACATCAATCAGTTTAAGTTTTTTTATTACATGATCCCAAATGGTGCATGCAGCCAGCCATGCTCTCCGTTAAAATTACAAGTTTTTTTTTTAATTTTAATTGCGTCACTAGGTATGTTTAATATCACATGGCATGTATTGATGTTTTTCTGATAATAGAATTAGAGAAAAATAATTATTATGAAAAATTTTGACAAGTTTTTGTGTTTAAAAATGTTATCATGCAAGCCCCCATAACAATAAAAATTAAACTGAATGAAACAACGACTTAAACATAGAAAATTAGACACAATCGCACAATTACTAAGACATAACATAAATTATTTATCATACAAAATTTACATGCTTTACAAAAATCTGTAAAATATTTTCATTAATTTAAAATTGGCTCTACATAAATACTTGCTGCTTTTCAATCATTATGCAACTTCATTGGATCTGTAAACTGAGCAGTCAATATATAAAATAACGCTGGCGCGGGCACTAAAGACAAATACCACAATTCTTTGAAGCCTGTGAGTGATAGTATCCCATATGCATGCACTAACCAGTGTCCTAGCAAAATAACTAGATTCCGTGAGTTAGACACTGATGACAGAAGTAGCGCTGGAGCAGACTGGTCAATTTTAATCGAAAAGTGTGATGCTGAAGTCATCATTGAAATGATGATCACTATGTAGGGGAAAGAACAATCTGAAATTAAACAAAATAAAGTTAGTATGTGTGAAAACTAAACCCACTTACAAACTATTAGTCCTAAATTCATTTTAGTGTTATAAATAACCAGAAATTGCGATAATTTCATATATTTTTCCTTAAAATACAATCAAATATTTCTTTTTAAATATTAAATTTTGCAATCTCAAACATAACATAACTACCTTGTCTCTTTTAAAAAATATTTATGTTTATAGGCCAAGCTGGGAAGCTGGGTGAGATGATTTGAAGTTTTCCTTATATTTCTGGTAGTAATTTTTTAAATATTAAATGCGTGTTGTATGATGATTGATAAAATAATTAAGACAATAAAGTATAACAAATGACCAAACCAGTAACTTTTGACATTTACATAACTAAGTAAGAATTTCAAAGCTTTATTTATTAATATATTACAAGCTTTGTATAGCTTTTTTGATCAGGAAGAGGGTTAAGGCAAAATCAACATTGAAAACATCTACTCATATAGAAATAAAGTATTAAAACATTTGGTGTTATCTACATGATTCTGGGAAGCCCATTTTGTAGATATTTTTACTTGAGTGTGTGATTCTGCACACAGAACACGGATGCTGTTTTAACATTGTGGTCACGGGCTTAAATAATTAAGTAAGAAAAAGCATTACTCTTGTTCTTAAGAGTTTCAAGAGATCAGGAATGATCTACAAATCATATAAACCAATTTGCAGTTTGAATAAAAATATAATTATCACAATTGCTAAAAATGAGAAATATGGCTGGCTGGATAACCTAGCTGTACAGCCCTTATGGACGACCTAGCCCTCCACAATTGTCTAAAGATGGTGTCTCCCGCATAATTAATATTGTATGGTGCTAATCACCTATTTGGTGGGCTTTTAATTATGGAATCTTAGAGAAGCATGTCCAACTCAATTTATATTATCAACCACAATCAGTTTTAAATTAAACAACTTTACGGATTTTATTGCGGTTTATTTTTAAATTTTATCACCCGAAGTTTTGAACCCTTTAGAGCATTCATGGTCATGAGTAGGACTGAGGTGTTTGAAGTCCTTGTGTCAAAAAAAATAGACAAAATAAGTCTGCTGTTTATCAACATACTCTTCAAGGGCCCAACCATTACATTAGATTTGATAGGCCAAAGATCCTCGCAAAAGATCACCGGTTCCTGCCAAGGAGGATTCGTAAGGCTATTCAAATTAAAAACATCCAAATTTTAATAGGGAAGACGGTTGATTGCTACCATCTGCTTGGGATCCCATTATAAATAAAATAAACTCAAGAAATAAGCACAACACTGAAAGACCTAATAAAGATACAATTAATAGTCACTGCATAGATCGGACTAAAAATTAATATTCAAGCTGACGGTATGCAGGATTAACAAGTGACATCAGGACATCAAACACCTCAGTCCTACCCGTGACTATGAATGCTGTAAAGGGTTCGAAACGTCGGGTGATAAATTTAAAAATAAACCGTGATAAAATCCATTAAGTTGTTTAATTTAAAAATGTCTAATATTCGCATCAGTCTCAAAAACAAAACCACAATCAGATCAAGAAATAAGTTCTAATGAAAATTTAATTTTTAATCTAAGGCAGATCGGATGCGGGGCCAACTCATGGATCATCTGAATTTTCGGAAAACCGAGTGGTTAGCCCTTATTGCCCTAATCGAAATAACAAAAAACAACACAAAGTTATGATCACTATGAAGGGGAAAGAACAATCTGAAATAAAATAAAGTTAGTACATGTGTACTTAATATTAAAACCTTAACTATTGATTACTTAAGACAAGTGTATTAAAAGTACAAACAAACTACTTTAGTAAATTTATATTATTTACACTTCTCAAAATCAAGTATGCTTAAATACATATCAATTCATATTGTATGTAAAAACTCACAATTCAAAAGAAAACTCTATAACAACTTTGTTATTGGTAGAGTACAACACCTTCTGCATAGCTCTTAGTGCATTTATGGATCAGACCAACCAAGCAGGTCCTTACACTCCAGAATAGTGTTAATGAAGTATATCTTGCCTTTGGATTCCAAACCTCTAGTTTACTTACCATTTTCTCTTCTCTATCTTTAACATGTAATAACCCCCTTCCATTTAATGAAGTTGCAACTCTAATGCATTGCACCTGCAACTCTCGGAATATTGTGGATATTCTCAAGTGATGATTTTCACTTAACATCAGTTGAACCACTTTTTTCCATAAAAAGAAAACTATTGAAGGTTTATAATTACATCAATTATTTAAACTACATATAATTATACCAATACCTAAACTTACATATTAATCCAGCTGCAATGGTATGTATCAGAACAAGTATTGGGTAGAAGTATAATGCACAATAAATAGCCTTTTTGCCTGGATTGGGAGAGTGCCAAGTTAAAATCCATGGCCTCAGTAGAATTGTCATCAGTAAACTGAATGCATATATAAGTAACACTATTGTATACCTGAAAGTAAAAACATGACTTGTACAAAAAATCTATTAAATTAATAAATTTCAGTTTTTGGATTAGGTTTTCTTATATACCTATTTCCTAATATAATATTCTTAAATTATTAATATACATATGCTTTTTGATATAGGTTTAAAGCATTTAACCCATATTACAATATCTACAGTTTATAACCTTCTTTTTGGCATCTAAAATATGACTACACACAAGAATAATAACATATTTTTAGTAATAAAAAGATTATTTATATTCTAAATTAGGCTGATGTAGGTGAAATGTAGTTATTTCAAAACCATAGTTTTGGCACAGCTATTTATGATAAAATTCATTGAAGTTTCATTGCCTTAAATCAGAAAGCCTAGTCTTATGTACATCAAAAGTTAGGTTAACTAAAGCTCCAGCATTAGTAGACCAATTTTTTGATGTACATATGACTTGATGACATTACATATAACTAACATGAATACTTTAAAATATGTTTTATAAATTAACTAGTTATAGTCTCTGAAAGCAATTGTAGGATGTTTATGTGGAAATAAAGCGTTATAACTATATTTGATTTGATATGTTTAACATTTTACTTACAATGGGTAAACAGCTTCTTGTGTACAGTGCAATGTTTCCTTATAATCTGGTTGCGGATTGTGCAGAAGTGTATACCAATCAGACAGAGCTTTGGGCGTGCAGACATATAGAGCTATTGACCCAGTTGGTGGAAGGACAAGCAATGCTGCAAATGTCCCTGTGACAACCTCAGTAAATGCACAAACATGTTGCGCTATAATCCCAGTTTTACTACAAAAACAAAAAAATATTTACTATATATAAAATTTACACACATCACAATTGGGTGTCAAAAATGGTGGCACTTTATACAAATTACAAACTTTATATAATTTTTTTTCTCAAAAATTATATGTTTCCTAGAAATTTCACTTTACATGTATTCAATTAATTATAATTTTATATCAATTAAAGATATTTACAGACCAAACTAGGAAGTGTCCCTGAAGGAAAAAGTAACCATTAATATGACTATTTTATCCTACTAATACTATAAAAATGTTGTTGTTAATAAGAAAGTTTAGGAGAGTGAATTATGTACTTTTACTCTTTTAAAAAAATAAATGATAAATTTTGGTAAAAATTACAGTACTTCAGATTTCTAATTTCAATAACATGTAAGTTTGTGTGTGATACATTGCAGTGGGTCAGTTAAAATTTTATAAATAAAATGATACAGACAATAATTGAGATCAAAAACGTCCTCTTTAAATTGATCCCAAGAGGAGTAAATTAATTACTCTATCTTAGTAAAACATACATGAAAAATAACAAAAAGAAGGCCAACACTGACACTAACAATAATTTCGTTATGTTTCTAAATAAGCACTTCATGTTACCTTTTACCAACTGCTACCATGTCAATAAAAAACCAGTGCAATACCAATGGCAGAAGCACCATGAAACCTAAGTACTGCCAATCGTAAAGATATGGTTCATCTTTACATGGTGTACAGTAACTCGAAGTATTGGTGCGGTACCCACGAGGACAAGCACCACATTCGCTCCATGAACCGTCTTCTAACTCTGTTCGGCCACAGTAAAGGCCTGGACAAGTTCTCACAGCAGACATCTATATTTGTATCTGCTTATATTTCGTTCAAAAGCAACCTTTAACGTATCACACCACACTAATACTCTTACAAGATACATCAACTAAATACAACTGAGTTATTTTATTTTTTCAAAATAAACAAAAATATCTGACATTTAGATTTCAAAAATTTGTATATGTCACTGTCACAGAGTCAAAGGTGTAATCCATAAGCGTGTTCCATTTAGCGATCTTAACGATCGACACTTGCTTTTATGAGTAGGATTTTGTAATTTGGCATATTCCTAAAATAAGCCTGTGCATCTCCTATTGCCTGTTTTGCCCCGTTGAATGTTTTCTTCAATAGCCTCGTATCTTATGATCAATTTGAATTTCGTCGGCAAATTCCTGCTCACAAGCAATTTAATGTCTAATTATCTATTTATTGTTTAAGTAAATTTTGAAAACATTGATTTTAAAAACAAACTACCGATCCATTTTTTACAAAAAATAAACTGAGGAATCATTATGGCAGTATCCCAATCAGATAAAAAATTAATTTGTCAAATTGGTTCAGAAGTAGCGGAGATATGTGTAGACATTTCCTAAGTTTTGTAATTTAGAATTAAAAAACAAACAACGACATCAATTTTTCTGAAAATTTTAGGGAAGTATTTAAGAGAATACCCTATCAGATAAAAGAAAGAATTTTTAAAATCAGTCTATAAATGAAGGAGATACGCGCAAACAAATAAAAATAGAATCATCTGAATTGAGAATCCTCGTCCTTTTTGAAGTTGGTAAAAAGGACTAATATTTTTATTTGCCAAACCATATACATTTGTGTCAAACGTTAGTGTCGAAATCTTTACAGCGCCAGATACAGGCTATCTTACACGTTAAAAATAGTTTTACGATTTCTTTTTGGTTATTGTGTGAATAGCGGTCTAGTTAAGATTCCCACGGATTGATGTTTATTTTGTTTCTAAACGCAAATCTCCCATTCCATTCCGACCGTGTTCTGCGGACGAACCAAAATGCAAGAATGAGAGCCCTGCGTTCGGATGATATAGGTCACCGGAATGCACGCCAAAAATTCCGAGACATACGTCAGGCAATTTTATCTTCAGCCTATTGTCCGTGCGCATGCGCATTGTGGAACGTTTTTATTTTAAATTGGTTTCAGAGAAAATGGCAGATCCAAGAGACTGAATGCTCTGCGTATATATAAAATATTTAACTAGGCGCATACGTCCGTTTGCTTTCCATATAACATGGTCGGTTGTATGCAATCCCCTCAACTTTTTGAATACATGTTATGAAACAAACCGTACGTATGTGGCTGGCCTTAAAGTAAGGGACCTATGATGGCTTTCCTATTAGTGTCTTGCTCACACCAATATTGTATCTAAAAACCGTCATTGAAAGTCCCTTTCTTTAAATCACTCCACTACACATACAGAAATACTTGAAGTACTTGTATCTTTAGGTATCGCATTGTTGTGTTTATATAGAATACCGTACGTAGTTAGCATATATTGGACTAAAACTATTATTATTCAAGCTTAGGGTATACAGGATTGACAAGTGATACCAGGCCAAACAACTCAGTCCTACTGATGACCATGAACGCTGTAAAGGGTTTATTGACGATCCCAACGTAGCCATAATTAGGCACAGTAGTTCCCCGTATACTAGTTCGGCAGGAGAGGTCTGCAAATCCAACTTAAAAGCTGAGCACATGCCAAGAAGTACCATTGATAAGGCTTTGTGCTAGGTTGTTTGATGACACATCAGGGCAGCTTTAAGCTATCGATGCATCTGTTCGACTATGCCGTTTGCGCCAAGATAACTCGTTATACGACCGCGTTTGCCAGATAAGAGATTCCTGCAAGCACAGAAAAAAGCTGCTTCAAACTACAGGCTCTGGTCTGTTGTCACCAAGGAATCATCAAGGAAGGAACGACTTCATTGATTTTCTTGTGTAAATGATGACCTAGGAAAGAAAAGAATATATGGGAAAAGGAATTTCAATGTAGGTCCTAACTAAAAATTTTACGAATGTTCTCTTTTAACGTCTTTATAGTCGGTTTTGCCGTTTTCTGTCGAAAATAATTATTTTTCCTTATAATGCCCCTACGCCTGCACTTCCATCGCCCAAGTTGTACCATTTCCCTTAAAAAAACTTCAAGTTATATAAAATAAATCAATTTGCCGGGCAACTAGTGCCGAATGGTACTCTGATATAAATCTGCACGCTGGCCACATAGCGGCGATGAGCTGTATTAAGTGTCAACAATATGGCCATCAGGAAAAATATTGCAGACCAATAAAGACGATCTGTAGCAAGTGGGGTGGAGAAGGTCATTGAAAAAGGCAATGTACCGTCGAATTGGTGTATTACGCTATCTGCAAATGATTCGGGAAGGTCTCTGCTGGATACATCACTTCACCTGTAAGACAGTATGCGAAGAAAATGGCCGTCTCCGTAACGAACTATAATTCCTCAGCCTTAGCTCTGAGTAGAACAATTGAACATTGGAGACTCCCAAGTGGCTACTAAAGAGCACCCAATAATAACAAAGAACATTAGCGTTACCCTAATGCACGAACACTATCCTACTACTAAATTTATATAACATAATATGAAACTAAACATGAATCTAGATTGAAGTCGCCAGCGCTACATTCAATTCCATGGAAAAGGTGCTGTGCAAATGCAGCTTGAGAATCTTCTTGCGCACCTGAATCCAGGTACAACATACCGCAGTTGGTTCTGATGAAGAAGATTGCTGGTTATAGGAAGAAAGGGTGGCTCGACAATATAGAGAAATGTACTGAAGTAGAGCTGTGGAGCTAAATCATCGAGCCCGAGACGGATAGCGTTGTAAGCTTAGTGCTGATGTTCACTAGTTATAGAGGCACTTCAAGAAGAATATAGCGTAATATACAATTAATAACTTAATATATCATAACATATAGCCGAGGCAACCCCAAGGGCGGCATGTAAGTAGTTGACAGTTCTCCACCAATCACTGCGTAGTCCAGTCAAATAGTGAGAGGCAGGAAATGATGCTAGTATCGTCATACTTCTGATCCAATTGCGTTTATGACTTTCTGTACAGAATAAGGATGTTTTAGGTGTTTTTATCAATCTTACGGAAAGATTGTCAGACGTGTATGTTAACTTAGATTATCAGTTGTGTAAAATAAGAAAAGCATTACAAATAAGCAAACTTATTTTCGCGTTTATAATACTGAGGAAGGATTATGTTTTTATAATTAGACAATTAAAGCTAAAACTATTTCGGTAGAATGTGATGAATGATCTGTAACGATTTATTTGTTTATTGCTTCCATTTTTGAAGAAAAAAACATAAGCAATGTTTTTACTGTTTGCATCAGTTTCCATTTGTATTTTTTCATATCCTTAGCTTTCGTAAACTCAGATCTCAGTAAACGTCCGAAGCCCTGAAATGACTGGATACGCTGAATAAATTAATTCAACCTACAATTTCATACATCTCGTGATGAGTCAGTCAGGATTATTTCGCTTAGTTAGATCATTAAATAATTTTAAATTAAAGATATAAAACAACTTATATTATTCCCAATAATATTTATTTAAAATAAATCAAAGACGCTTAATAATTAAAGCGCTTTAAATTTCCCCCCACCGGCTTTTATTTGAATCACTTTGTTGCGTATTCGTTTCGCTATGAAACGTATGATGATAGTAGTGACCCATACTGCAGATATCATGACAACCAACAATGTTCCCATTACATCCAACATTGTATATTTAAAGAAAGAAATGCCTACAGATGGGGATCGTAGGAACTTAGCGCCGCCATATCGAATAACGTATTCTGTCCACCATAGAGCTTTTTCGGGACCTGATATTAGTGGGTCATATACTGCGCTTCTCAATCTGGACATTGCTTCTCTATATCTAAAACAAAAGTTGAATGGTTGAAAAATCGATGCCTAATCGATTCCGAACACAATTTTCAATGTTTAAAGTTGGCGACGCTTGGCAGTCACATCTTTTTAAGCAAAATCTTTTAAAGGGCAGGAGAGCTTGTTTCAATGAGTTTTCGTAGACTGAAATGAACATGTCTCCCACAATTAGGAGAGGCAATACAGAGTAAGAAGCCGTACGTCTCGAGACTTATACTCTTCTTCTTAGCCTTATTCCCAAATTACTTGGGGTCGGCTTCTAATCCAACTAAATATTACCTAAATATCAGTTTTTATACAGAGCGACTGGCATCCGGCCTCCGCAACCCAAAGGGATAAACTGTATTCGAAATATGGATTAATTGTCAGGATATTTGAAGATACTGACATCCTTTCACGACTGCCAAAGGTGTTCTTGACAACCGGGACCGACTTTTTACATGCCCGACGCATGGATCATATTTCTTTTCAGGCAATCGGGTGATCAGCCCGCATTGCCCTAAGCCAACCAAGAAACAACAACACAAAGTCGTTGTCCCCCTGCGGGGTTCGAACCCACGACCTCCGGTTAGTAAGGCAAGCGCCCACTCCACTAGGCTACGGAGACAGTCGCAAGACTTGTACAATTTGGGTAATTGTCAATGATTGATGACAAATGTGTGCATGAATACCTTTCAATTAAAAACCAAATAACCAAGTCGATTGGATATAACGCCCAAACGTAGTCGTAAAAGATTTCATGTATTATTTTAAGGTATAGAACATATATCATACCTATTACTTGTAACAACAGCGGTAATTGTCGCCTTAAGTTGCTCCTTTTCCAAATAGTATGGATCCAAAACTTCTCCAGTTCCATGTCGCGTCACCTCCTCTATAAATACTTTCCGGGACCTGACCATAGGTAAACCTATGATGGGTACTTCATAAAATAGCGCTTCTTCCAAAGAACGTAACCCGCCGTGAGTTAGAAAAGCTTTTACATTGGGATGGGCTGTACCAAAAAACACGATAAAATTAAATACTTCTGTTAGTTAGTAATAAAACATATATCAATTAAAATACACAAGTATATGATAGTATATAAAATTTATAACTCAAAAATATTTTCGTGATATTAAGTAAATTAAATCACCCTGACCGAATCTTGTTCCCTGCAGCTCATACTATCTTCCACCTAGTTTGCTAAAAATTAATTAATACACAGTAATAATTAGGCAAGCATTTTGATTATCAAGTAATCAGCTCATCTTGCCCAAACTAAGCTGAGAAATAACACAGCCGAAGTCACCTCGCAGAATTCGAACCCACGACCTTCAATGTGTAAGCATGACTACAAACCGGAGGCCTATACCATTAGATTATAGAGGCGGTTAAAAAAAACGCATTAAAATAATATTATATACTTATTGCGTCGGATGGAGATGCAAAACGTAGATCCATCTACTAATCTCTCTCTCTCTTTTGCCCATCCCATAGAGCTATGAGTATATAGATATATAGAAAGAGACAGAGATATATAGATATACAGAAAGAGATAGAAACAAACATAGTACTTCAGTATCCTCATAAACTTGTGTACTACACGTCTTGCATGGAATTAGTTAATCTCGTCTAAGTATTCCTCTCTCGCCGATTAGCCAGAATTTTTAGAATAGAATAGAATATACTTTATTGTACACACCAAAAGATATAAAACAAATTATATAGAAAAAGATCTTAAAATTAGGTAGTAAAAAGGGTGGACTTCTTACTAAAAGCAATCTCTACCTTTAAATTTAAGGTTGCCTCAATTTTATGATATTTTTATAATGGAAAATCGAAATATGACTCGTACCTAATACTTCCTGTTGAGGAAACCACATCTGTGCGATAACATTATCAGGTTTATTTATCATAGTAGTATTTCCCATTTTCCAAAGCACCAAATAGGGCAGCTCTTTGAATGTTTCAACTAAAACATCTAGGAGCTTAGGAGAAAGGTGTTCTGATTCTTGTAACGTTCCCAAACTAAAGTATATAACACCATTTTTAGCTGTATCGAGTGTTGATTTAAGATCCTGAAACATGAAAATGTAGATTTAATTTCTTTCTGGACTATTTAGTATTTACATGGTAAGATTAACTGTTTTAAATCCGATTCGTTATTTGACATTGGGGCGAAGATATTTTATGAAAGAAATATAGTAAACTAGGGGGCAATGTCTTTACATTTAGTAAATAATCTTAAACTTTAAAATTAAACGCAACAATATGAAAACTTAACTCATAGAAATAATTCTATATGCTACTACATGTACCATACTTACCATAGGCAAAGGCAAACCAGGTTTTATATGCAAGCGGTCTGTATATACAGTAGTTGGAACAGTCGGTCTATTTCCTATCAAAAGGGGATTGCTGGCTACGAATAACAAATCAATGTCGTATTCAACGTCCAGAAGACTCCGCTTCAATCCGAATATTTTTTGGGCGGCGACATCGCACAATGGTAAGAAATAATTGTAATATTCATATTTAGTTTGATAATGGCGATTCATTTCTGAGAGTTTCTCCCAGCTGGTGAGATTTCTGTAGTTTTTGGCGTTCACGTCCGGATACAAAATTGGATTGACCGGATTGCCCTTCGCCTCGTGCTGATGTATCTTACCGCTTGAGGTAGTGATAGATATATGTGGTGCCTTATACTTATCTGCCGCCGCATATAGTATTGGCATATCGGCTTCGGTTATGACCAGATCAAACTTCGCATTTGGGTTGATGAACAGCGATTGCATCTGCTTCGACATGAGCTGTGCGATGGCTACTTTAATCGAGTGTTCGTTCAGGGCTTTCAAACGAGGATAGTAGTCGTCGATGTTGGTCATCAGAGATTGGTATTCATCCCACAATGACGCCGATTCCACGCCTACATTCAGTTCAATTATCCTCTCCGCTGCAGGCGGCAGGAAGTGGCCTGGGTATGGAGTCATAACTACAATAGAATGTCCTTGCTGTGCTAGAAGCGATATATAACCTCTATATACAAAATGATCCGTAAACGACAGAGATGAGAACAAGGCCAGTATGCTTGCACATTTTACAGTTTGATGAAAGTAAAGTACAAACACAGCACACACAAATTTCAGCCGCATGTTGAAATCAATCGGTCGTGCACCACGTGGCCCAACTTATGGAAAAATGACTAAATTTTGAACCGACGCAGCGCACCACACCTGTTCTACTTACAAACACCTGTACAAATATGCAAGTGACTTACATTATTAAAAGAAATTTTGTAATGGTTACATTATTAAACTTTAATGAATTATCCACAATGTAGATAATTTTAATTTCAATTGTTTTATAACATATTATATGATATAAAGTGCACAATTTTGCACTTCCAATAATTGTGATATTAAAGAAATACAACCATTTCTAATGCTTTATATTTAAACTCCTAAAAAAATAATCGTAATGCTACCATTTACACGTAGAATTAAATAGTCTTCAATGCGTTGCGTTGCGTCTCTTTGCATCAACTTTCACATATACCATAAGAAGTGTCCGGAAAAGCTATTCGGGTTAATATCTTCTCCTGAGCTTGTACATCGCACATTTATCACCTTCCTATCCATTTGGATAGTTGATAGTCCACCACGACCCTGCGATTCCGTTTAAATTTCCTGCCACACCCAACATATTTGGAGAATTTATCGTCGACAGCAATATTTCCAGGCCCATACAACAAGGAAACCTTTAAGAAAGAGCCTATTCATTTCTTAAAGGCCGTCAAAGCTCTTGTAATTTGCATTTTGCTTTGATGTTGCAAGAATCTGTGGTCGCCAGTCACTTAGCATCAGGTGAACTGTTGAAGTCTCCATTAAACAATCATGAAAATTAACTTCATAGAATTAAGTGTAATATAACTGCATTGTTGTGACGATAGCACGATAAAGTTCGGCTTCAGTACAGTATAGGCAATAACAAACTAAAACCACATCTAACGAAAACATGCGGCTTGACGATGGCTGTAGCTCTGTAACTCGTGACTTGTGTTATTTATTCATATATCGATGCATCATAATACCCCCAACCGTGGGTAGTTAGATTAGGCCTGAATGCTTAACCTCAACCGAAGCGATTAACATACGTAGGATTGATCAAATTTCCCCGTACAAATTTGTGACGTTTACATAACTTTCTTTATCTGTATTTGCGATTCTAACTGAGGTATTTTTTTTTATTCTAAGAACACTCGCTGGAACAAGCTCTTTAATTTTAAGCTTTGTCCGCTTCAATTGGTCAAGTTAGATGTAAGGTAGGTGTTAACATTGGTGCAGAGTAGCACGGATCAACTTGTATTAATATAAAACATTCTTAAAACGCTATAAATAATTGTTTCATCGCTGGGCGAGTATATATTATGAGCAAGCGTGCAAGTTCGCATTTCGCTATTTAAAATGTGACGACGAACAAATGCAACATTTGAATTTTATCGGAACTTGACTTCAAAAAAGGAGAAGGATCTCAATTCGACTGAACGTTTTTCTGTATACGTGTTTGTTGATTTCTCTGCAAGTTATGAACCGATGTTCAAAATTCTTTTTTTATTTATAAGGTTACAAGATCGTCCCGTACAATTTTCATAAAAGTCAGTCTCCTAGTTTCTTTTCTAAATCAAAATAACTGAAAAATTGTTTCGCGAATATTCACTTCTAAAGCAATTAACGTGGGTTTCGTTGTTATCACTGAAAATAATTATGTCAAATTGCATCAATGTGATTTCCAGCCTACGCTTATAGCGAACACTATAGAGAAAAGATCTAGAGCCAAAACAAGAGCATTCTTTCTTGATCTTTTAGTGTAAACGAAAGCTCGTGCTAGGGTTTAAGGTGAATTAAAACAACAGGTGAATTCAAACGAACGTAGACCTAGAGTTAGAGCTAGAACAAGAGCATTCATATAGATGTTTAGATCAGCCGAACGAATGCTCACTGTTCATACATATAAATTCTGTGTTGATGCTTATGTCAAACTCTGACAGCAATATCAATATTATTATTACAAGAGCTGCATTCGTCATTTCAGTATATTTGCTGTCTGCTCCCAAGCATCTTGTCTCCTTGTTGTATTTTTATAATGTTCAGAATTCAGATCCCACAGACATTTATAATTACGAATTCTTTATTAACACACATATCTCTAGAAAGCATTTCATATCGCTAGAACACTAGAATGCTTCGTAGAGACCGCTTCAGGGAACGAGCAATTCAGAACACGCAAGAACGCTCTATGCAACTGTTCGCGTGCTCTAGTATCATTTATATCAAGCGAGCGAGCATTCTTAGAATATTCCTTAGGGTTTTTTCGAACGCAGATAGAGAAACGAAAGAATGCTCTACGTCTGTTTAAAATAAAATAATTTGATTGAGTGGGGATAGAATGAACATTCGCTCGTTTGGTCTAAATGCACCTTTAGGATATGGCGAACACATGTTGCCCCTAGCAACTATTACACAACATAAGCAAATCAAATTGTCATCAAGTAATACTATTAACAAATATTTAAAAAGTTATGAATAACTCTTTCTGACATATGTGCTTTTATTAAAATTCAATTATGGACAGGGATATAACAAGTTATTCAGTCGAAGGTCGAATAGGAGAGGGTGCTCATGGTCTTGTGTTTAAAGCAAGACACTTGCCAACTGGTAGAGAGGTGGCCTTAAAGAAAATTTTGATAAAAAATCTCGAGGATGGTATACCCGTTAATGTTATGAGGGAAATAAAGGCCTTGCAGTTGCTTCGATGTAAATATGTAAGCATACGAAATGTCAATTTATTAATTTCAAACATAGTTTCAACAACTAGTAGATAACATTTAAAACCCTTAGAGCTATCGCTCGTAGTGAAAATAATTACTCGTATTCATATGATTACCACAAAAAACATTTACTTATTTATATCAAATGACATGCAAGATTTAAATGAAAAATGTCTTCGACTTCCAGATTATTAAGTTGTACGATATGTTCCCTAAGGGCATGAGTTTGGTGTTAGTTTTAGAATACATGTGTTCCGGTTTGTGGGAGATGTTGCATCACAACCAACAAGAGTTGACCATTCCACGCGTCAAGGCCTATGCTCAAATGCTTCTCAAAGGCACACGGTACATGCATACCCATTACATTATGCATAGGGTATGTATTAACTGACATAATAATGGTTTAGTCTAAGCTTCAAAAGTCTATCGACGTCGCATCAGTACCAACAGTTTTGTTTATAATATAGTAATTACTTGTCGCATGTATTCAAAACCACTACTGTAGGTACCCTCTTTCTAAAGGAGGCCTTCACCCAGCCTCCGATTTTTAAAAAAATACGCCGTTATTTTATTTTTATCAGCCTGTAACTGCTTTTGACTGTAAGAAATAAATTGCTCCCGTTCATTCAAGAACAAAAACAATGCGTGAAGATGTTTCTTCTTTATATATTACTAGCCGATCCGGGAAACGTTGTTTTGCCATACAAATTATTTTAAGGGAATTTCAGGTTTTTAAAGGGTTAAAAATGAATTATTTTTAAATATGGCTATTAAAAATAGGGATTGGTTAAGAGTAAAATTTAGGGTTGTATGTATTTTTAATGACACACCATAATTTTTTTTGGTTTAGAAAAAAACCTTCTCCGAACTGCCGAATATATGTACATATAAAATTTTATAAAAATCAGTCAAGTCTTTTCGTAGAAGTATGGCAACTAATATTGCGACACGGGATTTTTATATATTAAAGGACAATGCCCAAAAGTTGTACCAAAAAGTTTCAAGCATCAAGATCAAAATTATAGAGTAATTATTTCCATTTTTTTATGACATTACACCTCATGGATTTATTTTTTAATCCGGGAATTTATTTTAAAGTATAAAAGTGTGACTTTTGCCTTACCTACACCCTACCTTTAGTTTACTCAACGTGTCATAGAGATGGAGAATGCAATAGAAACTGTTTTTAGTGTTCTTAATTTAGTTTTATACACAACCGGTTAATCCGACTGCAATGCGACTATTAATCTCCTCCAGACATCATCTTATCGATTATGATTAGGTTCAGAGGTTAGATCCTGCAGAAAAGATGTACTTGATCGGGAATTTCCTTATCCCATGTTAGCGATATCAGAAATCACGTGAAGCTTACACGTCACAACGAAAATATCATTAACTAAAATATCAGGTAATCAAGTATGAAATGAAATTTGTAGAAAAATAGTCAGTCTGCTGATAATTTATTAACAACGATTTTACTCATCAACGTATGCGCCCAAATTGTCAACACATTGTTGCCATTAATAGAATCAGGCGTTACTTTGCGGAAATCCATTGTATACAATTCTATAAGACTGTTTAATTAGCAATATTC
>JAOCPS010023534.1:0-17458 GCA_025505425.1 Graphium colonna | reverse complement strand
ACCATTTTCATCCACTTATTTTTGCGGCATTCGCTAAACATAAGCTCCTCTCCAGCGGTAATTGTTTCTTCACCGAAGGCGTCCTGGTTATACAGCGTTTTCTAGGTGTTATAATGTTGTAATGCTTCTGAGTCTAGACCCGGTATGTATAACTGGCGGCAAACTCTTGGGATGAACTTGCGTGAGGCGGCATGTACCACATCCACAAACTGCTTGTAGTTTTCTGGTGACGGTTCTAAATAACAGAGCTTTTGAGTCTACCATAAAACCGTATACCATATATAAAGCCTGACCTGAAGAAAAAATTAAAGCGCCACCTGAAGGGGACCTCGGTGGGTCTAAGGGCTGCTTGCACAAGACAGATTAAAGGTCAGTGTTGTGTGCGGGCAATTGGTGTGGATACCGTTTTTTAGCAAAGCTTTCTGATATTGTCAGTAGTGAAGATGAGGTCTGGGTTGTAAGTGCGCTGCCATCGTCTACTTCAAAAAGGATTTTGGTAGCTTAGCGTCATGGAGTAACTTGAGGTACAACAATAAGGATTTCAATGGAGTCTGAACTTTTAATTAAGGAAGATAGGATGGTCATGTTCGGTTTGCAAAAGATAGAATTTTGGTGAATTTCTTGCACGCATAAAATGTCATTTTTAGCATCTCAGCAAAGATTCATTTATTAACTCATTTCAATAAATGTTTCGAGATGGCATATAAAATAAATACGACAAAAATCGCTTGACTTTGTTTTTTTTCCTAAAAAGTGTTTCCTTCAATGAGTGAATGTTATTTTATATATGGAAGAATATATTATTTTTTTTACTATTAATATAAAATATTGATTATAAAAATATTAGTTTTAAGAACACAATAGAGCTATGACAGTAACTTTCTTCTATCGGTCGTCATAGAGTCGGACTACAATAGACAGAATGAGTTTTCTCCGTATAAATCTGAAACGCGATGCCTCAACGGCTTGTAAGGAGCTTAAAAAGCACGCTATTTATTTTTGCTCGAGTTATCGATACCTAATAGTAACTTAATTTTGAGAGAAAATCACCTAATGAGAAGTAATAGAAAAACTAAATTCTGATTGGGATTATACGAATCTCTGATTTGGTTGCAAAATACGTAAAATTTCACAAGGTCTAGATGGATTTTTAAAGGGGTTCCACAGATCGTGGCATGGAGTCACTTATCCTAAGTCAACTTTTAATTTAGAAAAAGGTTCACAGGTCTGTGTGGAAAATACCCTTAAATTGAAATCCCAATATGGAACCTATTATTTGAGTAAAACCACAGATAACACCTTATTTTCAGTGCAATAGACTATTTGTTTATTTGCTTGAATAAGGTACACATTATAAAAGGTCTTATAATTAATCGATATCGCCACTTATTCTGCCTAATAGACAGGCGAGAAAAATTATTACAAATATGTTTCGATTAAAATTTAGTTCATAGGTACATTTTTTCACTAATTATTAAGAATACGTTTATGTCAAGTTACAACACATTTTTCAGTGACAATACAATACAAAACGCAATACATATTTAAGTATACACATTAGTTTTGTCAAGAACTTAAATCTACGTATATTTACATAGTATATATAATAAATTGTAATAAGACAATAAAAAAGAATACTGTTAAAATCTGTAATTGTAAACACTTTTTGAATAAAAATCTGTAATAATTCCCAATTTTAGTGTTTATCATTTGTTTTTGTATCAAATCTATTTTTCTATAACTTAAGACTGTTTAGGAAATATATTTCCGTTTTATCTTACTAATAATCCTTATATCTTATGTACATGCACGACAATCTCTTAAATAAATACTCAATGTAAAATATGGTTTCCAATTTTCAAAAACCATAAGTTACAAACTGCAGAAGTAATGCATTACATTTTTTGCACTATAAACACTTTTTGCATGTGTACTGAATTACCCCACATTACCAAACCATAGCTGAGGACTGAAGAGACGTATTCATGATAATTACAAAGCTGCCCAGCATCTTAAAACACAATATTTCTTATTCTTCTTAAAGCGTAAACCATCCAGTCCAATTTAGTACAAACTTTGTTTACATATGTGCTCTTTCCACAGTCACAATATTGGTCCACATTTATTCCCGACAATACAGTTGAGTGGACTTGTTGTACATACCAATATGAAATTAAAATCTAAAATAATTAATTATGATATCCAAAACATGTTTAATATCATAATTTACGTCATCGTATATGATAACTCGAAAACTGTATTATTTTTGTTCTCTTAAAATTAATATTTATATTATTATTATTTAAGCAATAAATATATTATCAATAGAATTATAAAATTATTATATAAACATTATTTAAGTAAATAGCTTTTGTTATAAATGTGGTGATGTCAGCAAATAAATTACGTTCTTCGATTGCAGCATGAGGAAACTCATTTATGTAAGATAAAATTAGAGCGGGCCTAATATAATCCCTAAAGGAACGCCTCACTTGATAAATCTGTAACTTGATCTGTATGATGTTCTCACAAGTTGTCTATTTCTATTCATCATTCTACATTATTCCGCTGTTCTATATTCATTGCTTTCTTTCTTTTAAGTAGCTGGTTAGCCAACAGCTCGCATCGCCTCGTACTCCATAGTTATCCAATATTTTTAGTTAAATGTTTTGGTCTACATAATCAAATTATTTGGTTATTTCCAGGCATACTGCAACTACTGGCATCCTTTGGGATATGCTTCCCGTGACACCTTTTATGAGATGAAGATGATGATGGTGATGATGATGAAGATGTCGAGTTGTTGAGCTTGGTGAAGAATGTGTTTATTCTGATAAATAAAGGTTTATCGAATATTTTTTATAATAAGAGTACAAGGTGTGTGACTGGTCTAAAGTTATCGATTTCATTTTTGCCCCTTTTGTTTGACAAGTGGTTTTATAATTAATTGTTTCAATTTTGAGGAAAAGTACCCTTTAAGAAATGTCACATTAATTATGTAACATAAAATTTTTGATATTCACAGCGCACATTTTTATTACTCTCGTTGCCATATCGTCATATCCAATAAATTAACAGATAACATGCCGGTATTATCCAAATTTTAAAATTCAGCAAGATCCCGATAAATATTTAATTTTTCATTGTAATTGATATGATAATATGGAATTATCAATGGCAAATTCTCGACAGCCTATTTGTATGAGGGCCGCATTGGAGTTTCGCCTCTATTGTGATGCCAAGGAATACTGTCAAGTCGACAGGGTCTAACGTTTCCCCATCTAAGATCACATTTCTCTTTATTTCTTTGACATCAGGTGTTATAAACTTTACACATTTTGTTTTCTTACTGTTTAAAGGTAAGTTATTAGCACTTAACCACTTTGACACTTGTGAGAGAGTATTATTTACGTTGTCATAATAAAAAGAACATCGTTTAACCTTAAATATTAAAAAGGTATCATCAGCAAATAATACTATCTCACGATTATTATTTACAATATGTGGTAGGTCATTTATATAGATGAGGAAGAGAAAAGGTCCGAGAATTGATCCATGTGAAACCCGCATACTCACCGGGCCGCCGGGAGATCACTTGCCATTCACATCAACTCTCTGAATTCGATGGCTCAAGTGCGAAGTCAGAAGTTTGTAGTGGACTAGGACTTATAAAGTTGTTACTAAGAACAGAGTGAGAAATTTGTTTAACAATAAAGCACTTGATTACCTTGGACGTGAAAGGCAAGATGTAGATAGATCGATAATGAGAAGGAAGGGAAGGATTGGAGCACTTTGGTAAAGGACAGATAAGAGCTTTACGCCATAAGGACGAAAAGGTTCCAGTATCCAAGGAATAATTGACTATATGGGTGAACGATGAAAAAAGGATATAAGGGAAAGGAATTACCATGCGTCGGCCGATTTTATTGCACAGCATTGTATTTAATGTATTGGATATTTTTTTTAATATCGTCAGAAGTAACTAGAGAAAAGGAGAACCGGCTAATATTAGGGCGCGTTAAACTATTTAAATTGGAAATTATTTCATGTATCGTTAGATGATCCATCGAAGAGGTAGAAGTGAAATGGAGATTTAAATCATCTAATTCAATTGAGGAAGGAAGGAATAAAACGCGCGAATTACTAATTCCAAGAGTTTCTTAAAACTTCCATATATCATCAAAAGTGTAAAAAGACATTTTATCATGGTTATATTGGCGTTTATCATTGCATGCATCATCTGATTACACTAGTTCCTATTTAGTTTGTATAAAAATAACCATAAACTGTTTTAACAGATACGCAGTAATGAAACGAAACGCAATTCTGTACGTCATTCCGTCAACATAAGAAAGACGTAAAAAGTCAAAACTTACATTTTTAATTCTTCAAAGAACAAAACAATAAGGACAAAGCTGTTTTGTTTAAGCTAGTAAAGACTAAGTAAAATGATTATATGACTAAATCGCATTAACAAGTGATACTATTAAATAAAAATTAAAAATTCCATATTAGGTGTATAAAACATATGACTGCTGTATTACATAAAGGTAGGTTAATACTATAAATGTAAAGTTCTTACTATCTACAACATACTGTAGTAAGTTGTAAGCTTAGAAAGAAAAAGAGAATAAAAAAAAATAAAGAAATTGTAAAGCATACGTTTTCTAAATGTCCGGAGTTCTTCTGCAGCTTTAGCAACGCATCATTTAAAGATACAGCGCTAGTAGTTTGTCCTTCATGATCATCACGCTTATTGGAGAAGTTTTATTCAATTTTGTGATGAATGGTAATATGGTCAGATAGATTTGACATTCTGACAATAGTCAATCACTGAATCAAGCAAAATCGTGCAATGGTATATAATGAGCAGCAGGTGCAATTTTTGTTATTTACGTTAACAAGATTACAAAAACAAGTGATGATTATATAAAAAATACAAAATATCAAAAAAAATAGTTCAAATGTTATAAAATTTAAGAACGAAACATTTCAATACTGTATTGGTAGGTGAGAGAAAAAAGAGATTTATTTAAATAATTTTTTGAAACACTGAGAATTTTACTTCGTAATTGTTCGTAATCATACAAATGGAGTAATTCGAAAGGAGGTGATACATTTCAATTTTATTTCGTGAAACACTGCATCTAGTTAGGTTGTATAGTAAAACGATTACACGGTAGGCAGTTTAAGTCTCATGTGACTTCTCTTATTTTAGTGACATAGTCTTGGTATTCAGTATACGGATCTTGTAAATGTTATGTATTATTAATCAAATGAATGAAAAAATATATATATAGTGAAAGAGGTCCAGTTGAAATAATGTAAAAAAGACCTGAGTAACGTATTTTGAAAAATAAAAGCCATTTAAAAATAGTCAAAAAATGCATCGGTTTCCTTTTCTGTCAAGAACATACTGATGACTAACTTTTATCATTTAGTCACTGCATCTATACAAGTTTCATGCACAAATTAAGTCGTGTATCAAAAATTTACATATCTATAATCAAATAGACGGAATTAGATGGTGTATAAATGAGTCGTCCTGATAAGCTGTGTCAACAGTGCTGCCGAGATAATCTATTGTTACTTTTACTCGAATAAATTTGGGTAAACTTCAATTTCCTGCAGTGAAACTGAATAATCTGATAATAAATTATCAAAATTTTGGCTTTTCACTGCGTTAAGTAATTTTGGGGCTTATTTTCAATTTTTAACATAAATTGAAGGAGTCGCATAAATTTTAAGCGAAATTGCGTTAAACATGAAATAAATTTTAGAATCGTGACTTATTTGTCTTTTACATTTTATTTCTTGGAACTCGGTCCTGTATTAACTTATTCTATTCTCAAGTTTTTTAGAAAAACTACTATAGCTTTTTTACGTAGGCATACACAATGTTAAAACTTTATTAGATCAAGGCGGTCAATAGTAGGTTGGAAATTTCACATCAGATTCCAAATTTCAAATACATTTTCAAAAAGGTAAACCTTACAAACCACTATAAGTCTGCCTTACTGTTTATGTCTCTGAATTATTTAAAATGATTCGTGGGGAAAGGTCAACAATATAAAATTTATATGAAAACTTCCTCTTCATTTTTATAAGTTAGAAAATTTTGTGAGTTCCCTTAATTATTTCTGTAACGATTTAGGTAACGTGAATGCATTGCATTTTTATAATAAAAATTCCAATAAAGATGATGATATTTAAATTATAATGATATTTGTAACTTATACGTTATTAAATTTATATTTACCTCGTTGGTTGGCAGTTCACCGCAGTGCGTTTTCGTTGTCATTTTGCACGACACCCCTGGGGAATCAATTGTCTCCAGTGGTATTTCCGGACCGATACGACTTCGGGACCTTCAAAAAAGAGCATATTCCTACCTTAAATGCCGACAACGCAATTGTAACCCCTCCGGTGTTGCGGGAGTCCATGGGCGGCGGTGATAACTTACCATCAGGTGAGTCGCTTACTCGTTTGCCTCCTTCTCTATGAAAAAAATATTAATATCGAAATATGTCTAAATTATACCAAGTTTATTTTCACAGTAAAAGTGTACTTTCAAAATATTTCTTCTCCGTTATTTTGTTTTACAAAACTAACTACTAATCCGATTTTTTTGGAGGGCTAGTATGAAAGTATTAAAAAAAGAGGAAAGATTTAAAAAATATAACAACACAAAAAAATAACAACTTATGAACTGATTTAAAAAATAGTTCTCGACCTGATACCCTATCAGGTCGAGAACTATTTTTTAAATCAGTTTATAAGTTGCTGAGATATGTGCGAATATGTTTAATTTTTGTTTTTTTTTTTACTTCAAAAAAAGTGATGTACCGATTGTTCTGAAAATTTTATTACACTATTTGGAAAGAATATCCTATAAAATAAAAATGCGCGAACGTATAAATAAAATATAAACACGACTCTAAAAAAGGAGGAAGGTTTTCAATTAAATGAAAACCTTCCTCCTTTTTTAGAGTCGGTAAAAATAAAGCTCAATCCAACTAACAAAATCTTATTGCAATAAGTCCTGTCTGTAATGAAGAAGTGAGTGAACGTGAGCGAGCTGTTGGTAGTTTATAATGGACGAATCTTTATGTAAAACTCCATTTTTCATAGGTACCTAAGCGTCTATGTGAATACACGTATATTGATTTTGAAAACCTAATACGTGAATCTACCGAACTGGAAAATAATATAATTCAAGTAAAAAACTACATAAAATAGCTAAAAATAAAGGGAAATTAGGAAATATATAGAATCTATACTTATCACTGTGACAGTGGCAAAATAATAGTTTCTATCCGCGAGAAAGTGAATATCACTGCATTAGTTTACATGTAACGTGTTTTTATTATGTGTTATATTTGTATCGTTAAAAGCATAATGGTAATAACACCGCGGTTCTCGCTATTACTTTCTACAAAACTGTATTTTCGGGCTTCCCAAAACAATTTTCGCTGCCAAATCGCTAAATTCTAGTATCACTTGTAGTAAATTTCGTACAGGGGATTTCAAATTTGCCGTAAAAATATTTCGTTGTTTTTACTTATATATTCAAATTCAAATTTCTTTATTCAATATTGAAGTGATAATACTTGCTTATCGACGGTCAAGGATACTACCACCGGTTTGGACAGAAAGCTACTGACCTGAGAAGAACCGGCGTAAAAAACACAGCGGAAATATTTTTAAAGCATATATTTTAATATACAAACAATAAATATTATTTGAGAAAGCTTGGAGTCAGCAGTTCATTACCAGGGCGTGTGATCATTTAAGTAGCCATTAGTATCATAATATCCTTTAACACACAAACTTTCCTTGATAGTTTTTTTTTTAATTTATAGATAAGTGTAACTGAAAACTGTAAATTTCAGGTATTTTGTTGTAAAAGCGTATACATTGTCCCAGAAAAGATTTACTTATTCTTCTCAGTCTACATACAGGAATAATAAACTTATGTTTGTGAACGTACATAACATTATCAAAAACATACAGAGAAGTGACAGTCATATTTATATATCTTTAAATGATTCTCGCAGTGAAGCTTTAGGGCCAAGTTTATAAACCGCGAGAATAGCTCTGTTTTGAAGTACATGTATAGTGATAACGTCCGCTGCATTTGCCCAAAAAAGAATACCAGAAGACATTAAGCTCCACAGTTTGAGCTCCAATGAGCTCTCTTCTGTCTTCTGCGAATAAACTTAGTTCATCAGTATATACAGTTTAAAAAATCAGACAGTTAATGGATGTTGAAACGGCGCGTTAGGTATTTTTTAGTTACTTCCATAAGTAACTAATAAATTTTAATATCGTGATCAAAGTCTCATATTAAACCCAATCAAAAGCCTTGGTCAAATCACAGAATACACCTAAGGCATCTTGTGACCCTTCCCAGGCTTCAAAGAAATTTTTAACAAACTGCATACCACCAACTGTTGTTGGGCGGCCCTGGGTAAATCCGTATTGCTTGTTATGTAATAAGTTATGCGCATTAAAATGTGGCAAAAGCTGATTTTAAATAATTTTTTCGATAATTTGACTTAAAGTCAGTAGTATAGAAATAGATGAAAAATTATTGGGGTCAGAATTAATACCACACTTAAATATTGGAATTATTTTTCTGTGTTTCATAGGGTCAGGAAATTCAAAAATTCCAGATTTAATACAACAGCTATATAAAATTTTTGAATACAGTATTTATTAATTTAAATAGTATCCCATAAAGTGAATTTGAGTGTTTACTGTATCGTGAATATGTAATTTTATAAGTTATATTATTTCTCAACTTCTTAATACGAGTTTTATTTATAGGAACAAACATCTGGTTTTGTTTAATATTATTGTTATTTTTTTATTGGTGTGAAGCGAACAAGTATTCTATTATAGATTGAAGTAAGCATATTAATAATTAACTTACTCACTGGCTCACAATATAAAAAATGTTATCTAAACAAGTTGTTGAAGAAACAGTGACTCTAGTTGACTAAATAAATAAGTTAATAAAATTATATGAATTTGACAACAAACTGAATCTTACTGTGGTAGTAGAATTATATAATAAATTTATGTTAAAATCACCACCAATAACAATGTATTTATTAGACTCAGATAACTTAAATAAAATTCCTTCTAATACATTTTCAAAAGATTTATATAACGCACTAGGAAGTCTGTATACGCATACAACGATGGAGTGCTCAAGCTCTGCACAGGCAATTTCAATAGTTTGTTCAATAGAGAGTCTCACAATGTATTTACGGTCCTTACATTTTAAATTGTTGTTAATAATTATTAAAGAGCCATTGCAAATCGCTTTTTCTCTACTGAACGGACTAATAACCTGATGACATGATTTATTATGGTTATTACTTAGCATATAAAGAGTATTATTCATATGTCTATATTGATTTCTTGTGGCAATTCTTTTATGTAGATAAATTTTAATATAATTATTATTTTTATAGTATGATTTCATAACTGTTCTTAATAATGACGTAAATGCTTTCTGTTGACATTTCTCCTCAAATAATTAAAATTGTGTAAGAGTAATAAGTATCGGTTAATATTTCCCATTATTTGATGATAAGTTGCTCCGGGCATACAAAAAATTGTTACTGACTGCCCCCTACACTTGTCATGAAGATACAAGTACCAAGTACCCCATATCTCGTCCTAATTCATCACTATAAACTTAAATAGTACTATGAGTATAAGTATGTTTAGTTGTTCCTGCTTTGAGTTGCTGCTGTGAATCACCGCAGTCAGAGATAAAGCCACAGTATTGGTAATACTATTCTGCCCCAAACAGCCTTGGGATTCTTGACGTTTACAAATATTATTTATTGTTAGTGAATTAAAGCGCTCAGAGTTATAATTGCACAAGTCAAGCATGATATTCATGGCAGAAATTTGTTTATTTATTTCTTTTTACTTACTTACATACCCTTGCGTGATGTAACGTTTTTTTTAAAGTAACAATTTGAAATGGCCTATTAGGTAAAATATTTTCCTGGAAAATAAATTAACCTAAATAATTAGATAATTTTGTTTTTCTTGATATTTAAAGTAGGCTGTGGAAATGGATTTCTTATATTTTCATAATTTCCTTTAATTTAAATATATACGTTGGGAATATATTGTTTCCAAATAATTACATTTAAGAACGAAACGATATTTGGTACAAAATATTTTAAAATTTTGCAAAGTATTAAACATAGTTTATAATGGTAATGATGTGATATTTTTTATTCAAAATTAAATTTAATAACAGGTGACTCACTCATAGAGTCGATGGCCTAATTTCGGTATCATATATGAATAATAAAATCAATGTTTTAAATTAATATTTACGCAATTCAATAACTTCTTAATTTCGAATATTTTAAAAGCACAAATAAATTTTACCTAAAACATTTTGTCTTTCTGGTCACTGTGATTTAAAAGGCTTTAATTTGGAATATTTCGCATTTTCACGTAAAATGTATATGTATTATACTTTTAACTAATTATTAAACACATAACCTAACTTAAATAAAAAAGTAACGTTTACTTTAACTTTAGCATTGTCTTTACGAACTGAACAGAAACAAGTTGCGTTCAAAATTAATGTTGACGAAGAACTTAACATTGTTTATTTACTTGATTAGGAAATAAAAATACTTTTCTTATCAAATTTCATAACTGTTAGAAATAATGTTTTTTTTTTTACTTTAAATGCCGAATGGAAGCAAGACGACTAAAAAAATATCTCCTTAGATACTACATTATATTAATTCAATAAAGTTTCCTGTGTAAATATTTAAATATTGAGTGCCATGATATAAAGTGAGTATTTGATTACTCTCACATTAAACAAAAAAGTACTCGTTCGTCAATTTTATTTTATTTTTCAAAATTTATTATATTTTTCACCCAAATCACAAATTGTACATTTTCTAAACAACATGCCGGAACCCTGTTTGCTTTGAGATAAGTACTTTTGACACGATTGATACTAATTAAAAGACACGCATAATGTGCAGAAGCAATATCTGTTACGCTTATTTACGTGCCATTACCAATAGCGCAAGCAAAGTGGTATACTTGTAAATTTACCTTTATTTTAAAGACTGATTCAGAAAGGTAATTATTTCATTATAAGTATTACAGGGTCAGGTCAAGACTTTTAACAAAAACGAGCATTACTATAGTGGCAAATCGAACGAACTCGTGCGTACATGTATCGAAAATTATATTTATCTGACACTTTCATTCATTTTCTTACGTCATATAATGTCTAGAAGCCATTTTAAACAACAAAGTTGATAATTAATCATAATGAAGTCAGGAGATAATTATTTGACTGAGAATTCACTGCACAGTCCCACAAGCAGTGGCGCGGCGGCGATCAACGTGTATATGCGATGCGCAGCTGGGCAACAGGGCTCCCTTTCAAGCGAAGCGTACAGGCAGTTTCACGGCTCGGTCCGATTTTGCATGCTTCACTTGGAAGCTGCCTGTTATTTAGTCCCTCTCGTTCAGCATATAGGCAGGTCTCAGACGATCAACAGATATTACAGACTCATGTCCCGGCAACTGTTTTGTAAAAATTTTATCGCTTCTTCTGACTACGGGATACGATCTGTCGTACGGCGCTTGCAGTGGCTTTTTAAGGCAAACAAATACACGCCCGCATTAATGTAGGCTTGGCTGCGCAAACGTCACTCGCTTGTTGCTATGTGGTTTCTCGAGAACAGTTTGAGGTTACTGATGGTCTGGCGTAAGTATGACACGGAGTTTTCATCCATCGATGCTGTGTTGTTTTTTTCGATGGAAAAGTCGCTCGGCAGTCACAAAGTCTGTCCGTATGCTAGTTCAGCGGCGCTTATCTGCGTATTGTGGCGCAGTGCAATGCGTAAGCCTTGCAGAATAGTCGGTAACTCTTTGGTGCAGAATTTGTTGTTTAATAAACGTGATTTTAGTTTAGCTGTGTGATGTGTGAGAGCAATGAATAGCTGACTAACAAATTGACCTTCCTTGTCTAGGTTTAAATATTGAGCTCTCGTTGCCATTTATCGATTATTTGTATTATTTATTTATTTTAACTTGTTGCACAAAACAAACTGCATAGCATTTTCTACTAACCGACCTTCTGGTGGTGCTGAGATACTGAGGTAGGTGCACTTTTAAATAAGGAACGACAATAAATTGTAAATACATTAGATATTAGAATACGTTCAATTTATTTTATCTTATGTTTAAACAATTAAATCAGCTATACAAGGTGACTGTTGAGTGAATAACTTGAACCTAAAATTAGGAGCATAATTTTTGATCAAATATTCAAACAAATTTGAATACTCGGTGCGGCTCATTGGTAGTTCGCCCAGCAAAAATTATAAAACGCCTGATCTTCCCAAAATCTTTCGCTTGACACCACCCGAACCGTGTCCGCTAGTATGCATATGCGTAACGTCATTAATTAAATAATTGTCGCTTTTATTTACTTAGTGGTACGTTGTTCTAAATAATACTTGTATTCTCCATGAATGATTACATCGTTCTCGGATATTGAAGGTAACTGAACAGTCACCTGTATAATGTCATGCCCTTTCATGTCAAATACATAACAGAATATAAGAGAATTAAGTAGATTCTGTTTGGAATAGAAATCTTATTACCTTATTCTGATACCACTAACACCTGATGATATTTAAGTTAATAAAGCTCAATTTAATAATAAGTTATTGTCAAAGAAATGAAAATATCTAAATAATTGTGATTGAGCTTTAACAGGTTATTGACGAATTAGACCCTACTACATATTCTTCAAACATTTTGTTAAGCTAATTATTAAATCAGCTTTTAAATTGAACCATAATGAATAGATGTACGATAAACATATAAAAATTCCATGCAGAATCCTCAATACTTTACAATGAAGTGCCATTTATTTCGTTATTTGTTAAAGCAAAAGCTGAACGTCAGTTTTATTTTGGATAAAACGATCATGAGTTATAAATCAACCTTTGATCTTGAATTGGCATATTCATTTCGATAAGCATTATATTTAAAATGTCCATGGAAGGAAGCTAAAGTTTAAAAACATATTACGTATATATTTAATAGTTTCTTGAAGTTAAAAGTTAAAAAACATTCTATGGGAAATTTATATATTACGATTATGAGACATGCACAAGTATTGTTTTCTTGGAAGTAACGAAACTAAATTCAGAGCCTTATAAGTAGACGTCCATGGATTATTATTACAGTTATTTTGATTTTAAAACGAAACAATTAGACTATATTTATAAAACAAATATGGGACTAATTATGAAAATATTTTGTTTTAAAAAAAGTTAAAATCGTCTCAGAATGAACAGAGAAACCGGCAAAAATACATAAAAAGATGCTTAATGATGAACTCGAACATCTTACCTTCTTGACTTTAAAAAATAACTGCCAACTAAGAACTGCGTCTGAAAACTTGAGTCGTCTCTTACTAATGAATAGTAAGAAAAATCATTAGTAAGGAAAAAAGACTAAAGTAATAGATTAAAATAATTATTTTATGTTTCAGCCTTGTATTATATTATAAATTTAGTATTTTAAGTAGATTAAAATAAAATAAATTCTCAAAAATATAAATAACTATCAATAAAAAAAATATTGATTTTTTTTTTAAATTGGCAAATAACGTTAATGGTTTTGGTTTTTTTTTTTAAAATGGCAAATAACGTTAAATTTCAAAATTTTAAAACGTAGTTAAATATAAAATTTTAGTCGTCGTTATGAACCCGCTGGGAAATTACGGTTTATTACTTAGAGAGTTATTTCAGCTTTAATTTTATATATCTTAAATGTTAAACAGAATCCAGAACAAAACAACAATTTATATAAAATTACGGTCATAGTTTGATATAAATATATTTATAGTGACATTTACTGTAACTTTTTGAATATATTTCTATGTAGCATAAACGTGTCGAATATTTACCTGCACTAAATATTATCCAACATTACACGTATAGAAGAGAATGTGCAAGATATAACAGTATGACATTCATTTTCCTGCAAAGTATGCTATACCAGTAGTTCACCGTGAACGCTATTTTACGTATAGGGCTATGGTCAGTTTTGTTTAATTATCAACGATTAGTTCTATTATCATTTAATCTACTCAAAATGTACGACTTAAAACGGAATCTACATAATTGTTAAACACACACATTAAGTTTTCACTTTATGACTTTTCATTGGTAATAGTTCTATCGATCGTCACGTGCGACGAATGATGTTATCATTATGGTACCCGAAACTCGAAATATTTATTTTGTTTATTTTAAATTTAGGTTAAAGTATTGTGTTATGAGAGGAGAGAAAAAAAGCTAATGTAAATAATCCTATGAAAATTGCTTACTACATTATATTTCGTGCAATTAGTTCGGTTTATTAATAAAGTTTAATTAACGTGAAACTTCCGCTTTATACTAAAACAACAAATACTAACGTAACAAAATCAATCAGTAGGCTAAATATATAAGTCAAATGATGATAAGGTCAAATAATGATAATAAATAAATAATATAATAAAAAATAATGCCCTCATGACTGAGTTTCAGCTGTGGCGGCCAATATACCTTTAAAGTGACCAGGAGAAATTATAGTTCTTTACAATACTCACAACACGGGTGCTTTCTGTTTCTTCACTTGTTTTTTTTTAATATATAATATGTTTATACATTATGGTTCTGAGTTATGTTTAAGATTCCAACTTAATGATAAAAAGAAAATTATTATTAAAAACACAAATAAAATAGGAGATATCAGAAACTGTTTGAATTTAAGGTGAAAATTTTATTTTTCTTTGCGACAAAAACATTCTTTGCAAACGTACAGGTAAAATACATTTTATTTGTATTTGCTGATGAAAAAAGGAGAATAGCTGTAATTTAGGTGGATTTATTTGTATGTTCCGGAGTTAAGGTAGGAAATCATTTCAATCGGTTTCTCTGTAGCGTTGTGATTTTTCCCTGCTAGAATATAAAAAAAAAGTCTGTCTAGCTATAAAAATTTAATTTTATTAATTTGAGTTCAAGAAAATGGTGTAGTTATGTTATGTTTCTTCACGGTGTTCAAATTTATTTTTAATAATATACTTAAAATAAATTACTCAGTGAACGAACATGGTGAAAAATCTTTGAACAACAACGTCGATAATACAAAATATCTAATATTTAGTTCATAAATACATGATTTCTATACAATGTTAGACAAATTTATGACGACTTTTCGTGAAACTTATTACATATGTATGCATTGCGCATGATGAAATGATTTCTGGCTTACATTTTTATTAAATTGTTTAAATAAAAATTAAAATAACTACTTAAAAACTGCAATAATTTGTACTCAAATTTTGTCATCGAGGTTACTTTTTGAATATTTTGAATCAAATCAAAACCAAAATATGTTTATTGACATAGGCGCTTGCGCGCTCTTATGACAGGTCATGTTTTACATAGAGATTCGTTCATTATAAGCTACCACCAGCTCGGAAAGCAGATTCTACTGAGAAGACCTGGCGAGAAACTTAGCAGTTGCTCTTTTAAAATGATGTGGGCTTACAATTTTGCACATATACAATGATTCTCTTTTAAACCTACGCGAGTAACAACAGTACTATGACCAGACAGCTGTGTCATCAAAGTATTCAACAATGCTATAAAAAGCTTTACTTAAAAGTGTATTTTTAATTTTAAATTTAAATTTATCAAAAGATAAGCTTAATATTGTTTATGGAACTCTATTATAGATGCGTACACCGTGTCCGATAAATGATTTGCTAGCAGGCGAAAGCTTGGCGTAATAAGTTTGTCCATATTTCTCGTATTTACACTGTGTCTCTCACTGTTTTTACCGAAACAATCAATATTTAATCGATTTATAATCGATAATCAATTAAAATAATCTTTAGCGGTTTACAAAATATTTTATTTATCAGTCATCATTGAAGTAGCGATTTGTGTGGGTTGCTTTTCTATGCACAGTGAAAAAGATACGATTTAAAAAGATAAAAACAGAATTTTAAAATCGGATCATAAATGGCGGGGATATGTGCGAACGTACATAAAAAAATATAAACATACGAATTGAGAACCTTCCTCCTTTTTTGAAGTCGGTTAATTAAGCAAAAATGCTTGCATAGATACGATTCTTTTTTTCATACCATTCAAACAAAATAACAAATTATAGGCTTTGCATCGCTATAACCTCGAGTTTTCTGCGATATGAGTCGTTGTAAAATCTACAGTCATCACTATTGGCAAAATACTAATGACTGATTGCTTTGTGATTTTGATGAAGGTAAGACATAGGTAGTTTTATAGCTGAGTTACATTTCATTTTATTACTTTGTATTTATACAAGTTAATTTATTTCGTGCAATCAAGAAGACTATATGAATATCAAATTCTTTATATAGGCCAAAACTTTATTTCGCACGATTTTTTAAAGACTCGGAACTACGTCATTACATAAAAAAGATTATTTAAAAAGATTAATCTGCTTTTAGTTTTTTATGAATGTTTTCATAACGAATGACTATTGTAAAATTATCTTGACAACGAGAAATATAAATATAAGATTTTCTTAAGTTAAATGTATTGCCATGCATTACACCATGGAAAAAATTATTAAAGGCTTAATTTTAAGAAAAAATATTACCCTTTTTATTTTTTATTACACTAATGCACCTAGTGTAAACTAGTATATAAGACTGGGGATAACTATGTAATCTCCACACAAAATCTTCCTTTCTGTTCTATGCTGTTGTAATTTGAACATAAATGTACTTGAAAATCCCTGCTTTGTAAACATTCTGCGCTACCTGCAAAAACACCTTTGACAATCCTTAAAAAGGACTTGTGGTGCATTCTTGACGACTACAAAATTTTTTTTTTTTTCACTTTGCTTTACGGAGATCGGATGAAAGTCCCTGTACAAATTGAAATTCAAATCCTGATATTAAGGTTATATTTGTATTGAATAGAAGCCGAACCAAAGTGATTTGGGAATAAGGGCAAGATAATGAAGAAGTAAATAAATAAATATGAATGATTTCAGCTGTCTAAAGTTTCGAGTTAGGAGTTTTAGCTCCATATGAATTTTAAAAGTAATGAAAAATAATTAATTTTAAACTTATCGCACTGCAGCGTTTTATATTGATTTTATAATCTGTCATTTTAAATACGCAATCCATGCCTTTGTTTAGAAATAGGAGTTCAATAACAGTATATACTTTGAAATAATTTTCTAATGCTAAATAAGTAATAATAAAATATTTTAAATTAAACAACTTTACGGATTTTATTGCGGTTTATTTTAACCCTTTACAGCGTTCATGGTCACGGGTGACCATGAACGCTGTAAAGGGTTCGAAACGTCGGGTGATAAAATTTAA
>JAOCPS010023533.1:0-28757 GCA_025505425.1 Graphium colonna | reverse complement strand
TGGTCCCTGGTAGGCCTGAGATGTTTGATGTCCTGGTGTCACTTATCAATTCTGCATACCTACATGTTGATGTTAATAATTCTCATTTGATAAAATTCACATGAATTTTCGCATCCCGTGTCCTTAAAATATGATTGCTTCTAATGAGCATTTGACAGAATTTCCTCTTTTCTACTACAAGAATACCACCAACCCAAAAGACAAAAATCCGGAGCAAAATAATAACACAAGGCATAAAAATGCATGTCAAACTAAACTGACAGCGTCACATTGACAGGTAAAACGTCACACTGACAGATAAAACGTCACATTGCAAAGGCGACACTTTCACGTTGCGAACAAAGACTCACTTCGCTCCTCGATGGATCTGTGCTTTCTGGATGTTCCAACGCTTCCTCCTTACAGTTACGGTATAAAACAAAAGTTTTTGTAGAATTGTAATACTTTTTATGAAGTTATACTTCTTTTGGCGCGTTAGGGGAATATGGAAAATGATGAGAGTAAATTTTTACGATGCAAACATTTTCGAGAACTGGCAACTGTATTCACGATATTTATTTTAATTGTGTATAAATGTTTTTTTTTTATTCCATTCAAATAACATTTATTTAACTAGATAATGCGTTATAATAAAAATTTCAAAGTATTAAATACCTTTTTTTCTATTATTAGTGTAGTTTTTTCTACAAACGTAGGATAAGGCGAAAGATAAAATTTTTAGAAAGATTTTTATCAAGTTACGCCAAAGAAGTATAACTTCTTAGGTGCGTACATAAGTACACACACTTTGTTACGATAACTTAAGTCTATGTAAATTTAATTGATATCACTAAAATACATTTTTAGTGCAAGAACATGCTGTTTCCATTTCAGCATGTATGAAGGATTTTCTCCCTGATTTTATTACAAATCTTTTTATTTTCATAAGGTATGATTGAAAAGTTAATGATAGTAGAATTTCATAAACTTTACTATTAAATAGTTAATAGTCTTACCCTCACATCCTTATGTTAAGCAGAAAAATAAAAATATAAGCTAAAGTTAATACCAAATAGGTAGTGAATGTAATAAAATACATTTAAATGAGAGAGAGAGAGAGAGTTCATTCTATATCCATATGTTTTAGATTTTCTATATACGACACAATATAAATATAAGAAGATTTTAAGCTAATATCTAAGTGAGAATAATAATTGCATTATTGTACCAAGATGTTTATAATTTTTAAATAAAACAACTTCACGGATTTTATCGCGGTATATTTTTTTAAATTTTATCACCCGACGTTTCGAACCCTAACAGCGATCATGGTCACGGGTAGGCTGTGTTTATAATGCTTTAATTTATAAAAATGTATATAGGTGAATGTATAGTCTTAAAGCTATTTGTTTTATATCTATAATTAACTAAAAATATTCGTTTAATTTTAAATGACAAAACGTAAGTTCTGTTTTTATTAGCGGAACAGATAAAAAAAATCCTTCAGTAACTTAAATTTGGTTGACATAGACAACAGCGCAACAGCAATAACGGGTCTGTATGGCAAAGCAAAAAAAAGATTAAGTTTTCCTTATAGTTTCATTGTAAAAGATGTTTGTTTTTGTGTATTGAATTTGTCGTTAAAGTTTATTCTATATATTTTTATAATTTAATTACCTGCGAAGCCATTTTTTCTAATTTAGAAGTCTTGGATGCAAGTAGCCATTTGCTGGTCTGACGGGAGAGCGCGGCTGCTTTTTCGAACACCGTTTGTATCTTGGCTTCCAACTCCAAGGGAATGGCGATGCTTCGGTTTTTAGCTGAATCATAATAAACTTAAGTTAGAATAGTTAAATTATATCTAAATGTTATATATTTTTATTTTTAAATATTTATATATAGCCAAGAATTATTTTTGTAAAAATAATAGATCTCTATTAAAAGATGGTTATGACTCTGGTAAATAGACGGACAATTTTAAGCCCGTAAATTAACCTAAAATATGTTTTATTCTAATAAAACTCCAACCTGCTTATCACAAAACGTGGACTAACGAAATATACCGTACTAAGAATTCTAAACAAAGTGAAAAAATATTTTTTATAACAAAACCAGGTTTCTCTCTTACCCTGGAATCATCTTTAGTAATATATAAAGTTTTAAGATGAAAACACCGGGATTAATCAAGTTTAGAATGTTGTTTAATCCTGGCACTTACGCTAGCTAGTCCACGTTTTGTAATGAGGCGGCTAGGGTTTACGTAAGCACACACAGGACTTAAGTTATTATTGTCTTTGATAAATACAATATTGACACTAAAAATTTATTTTTAGTAGACTCATCAACTTTTTTGTTGAAGAGCGTGAAGAATATTCGGCCACTACATCAAGATGGCTTTATTTTCTTTGTTTACCTACGTAATGGTACTTATTATCAAGTAAAATGTAAAAAAAAATTTTTCTCCGTGACCTAGTCCATGATTTACAAATCGGAGGTCCTGGGTTCGAATCCTGATGGGGAACAACTTTGTGTTATTATTTTTTCCGACTTGACTGGAAGGAAAGATGATCTATGCGTCGGATGAACATGTAAAAAGCCGGTCTTGCGATTGATCTCTATACGGTCATGAAATTCGTCCTATCGGGCTACGGGAATAAAAGAACAGAGAGTGTATCTGTGTTTGTGCGTACACTTATGCACTATCGTATCTCCTGTGCAATTGGCTTATCTCAAAATAGAGTAGCCGCAATTTTCGATTAGGAGAACTTTATTATATTTATCACATAGAACCCGTTCTATCATTTGTTAGAAAGCATTAAGTATTTGAAACGATTGCTTGTATTTATCCTCACCGACTTTGCTGAGCGTGCGGATGCACTTCTCGACGTTGAGCTTCTGTGGCGGCGTCAACCAGGGGCATTGATAGATGCGGAACGTGGCCTGCAGTAGTTTCACGAAGATCGACTGCCGCGTCTATTTATCAAAAGTATGCATTATTATAAAGACAAATATACAGGTTGATTGGTGAATCACCAACGATATTAAAGGACAGCACTCGGTACTCGATTGTAATCATATTCATGTCATAAAATTAGGGGCATAGTTTTCGACCGAATTTTCGAACAAGTAGACGAAGCGTGGATACGAAGCCGGCAGCGAATAAATGGCCAGCTGAAGCAGTTTATTTTTTTATAAAGTTTATATTTGACCCGATAACGCGGCGGCGCGCGCCTTGTCTGTTAGGATAATACTCATGGCTTTCGTAAATAATTCATCGACAAACTTCGATTTAGCTTACTCAGTGATCAATTAATATTTGTTTTTATTATTCCATTTATTCTTTTAAAAAATAATAATAAATTAGTATAACAAAAGATCTAGATGATTCCTCGTCTTCTCTTCTTTAAATCAATCATCAAGCTAGAGAATTCGTTGCTGTTCAATATTGCCTTATTTTAAAATTATTCCTTCCTTAAGGTCTTTGATCACGTCAGTATTATCACCGTGGCAAATCATTTATAGGTACATAAGTTTGTCAAATCATTGTGAGGCCGCTTACACAGTGTACTTCATATAACAGGCAACATATACCATTAAATGCCGGATCAATAGGCCTCATATTTAAAAAAAAAAACATACATTACTATACATTACTTTCACAAGGGTTAGTAAAATTACAAGTGCAACAATTGTTAGATAGTGTAAGCCAGTGGTTTCCAAAGTTATTTGATCCACCGACCCCTTTTTAGAAAAAAAAAATATCTAGCGCCCCCTAAAAATTTATAACCATCTTAAATAACTAAACATCCGAAAGAGAGCGAGAGCCCAATTTAAACTGCTAAATAATCAACGCGAGAACTTCAGCCTCCCAGGAGATGCTAGCCCACTTTGGGAACCACTGGTGTAAATGATAAGTATAAGCTATTTTTATATATTATTTCGGGTTGTAGTGATATGTGTATGTAAACGGTCATGAATATTATTATTTTATTTGATTGTAGGCATTGTAGCTCATGTATTATTGTATACGAATGAATGAAAGCATTAAATTAAAGCTTTTTTGTTTAGTTATTAGACAAATCATATAACAAAATATGTTATACTTTTAATAGTTTTTTGTAAGAATCTGTTAATGTAAGTTTATTTATATAGGTACAGATACCGTTGCGTCTTTTGTTAAAATTTTTAAAACCATAAACATTTAGGAGTACTTTTGTATGTATAAATAATCTGTGTATATTTCAATACGTGATAAATACTTACTTTTGATTGCATCCAGAGAAATAATAAAACAATATTTATTATTATTAATATTTCATATATGAATAATACAAAAATAATGTATTCAAGAAGACATTAAGAAATATTTTTTTATGTTTAACAAACATTAAATATATAAACTTTTTAAATAACCTTACTGTGAATGAATTCAATAATTAAAAGCAAAAAAAATCTTAATAAAGAAATCAGAAATCGTAATTTTAAATAGTATTACAATGATAGCGGTGATTGGGAATGCCAATATCTAAGAAACAATTCAATGAAATGTGGATGTTAATTATGATCTGTGAATGGGTGTTTATTATTTATTTAAGTCGAATAAAAGAAACAGCTATGTTATAACTGTCCATTTTATAACAATTTTTATTATGCTACTCTCCTATCGGCCATTGCGTAACGGTATATAATCGAAAGCCTTCTTAGATAAATCGGCTAACGTTCCTGAGATTAGCTCGTTCAATCAAAGAAACAAACTTTTTTTGTGAAAAGGAAGACAAACGAGTAGATGTTCCACCTGATGTTAAGCGATTCCGTCTCCCATAGACACACGCAATATCTGGAGCCACGAGCCCGTTATCAACCAGGGAAATTGGATTGAATAACTTTATAGGAAAGGATGGGTAAAGGATTTGGAAGGGACAGGAGTGGGAAAAGAAAAGGGTAGACATGGCCATCCAGCATCCTTAAGTCATGCATACTTTATTTTTTGCCGACTTTATAAAGGGGTGTGGTAAATCACTGAAGGGCGAGCGCGACCTTAAGAGTGGAGCAAAGGCTGTGAAAAGATGTTACGCTCTACCACCTCATTATGCTGTACTGCTAAATTGTTCAGCTTTATAAGATAAGTACAGATAAATACATATTGTCACTTAAATATTCCTAAAGAGATACCCCAAGACATACTTGCACGGTCGTACTCTGGTCGCTGAACCTCGAGTTGAAGAAGGTGCAGATGGTGTGCACCAACACATCGGTGACGTAGTTGAGCCACGCCCGCTGCGTGCCCGCCACGGCCACGTTCGATGGCCCTTCCATCAAGGGGTCGCTGGAGGTGCCTGGAATATTCATTTATTAATATTAAAATTATTGAACCATTTGTAATGTTTTAAGGATCGTGGTAGCTCAGTGTCGGGGCGCTCGCCTTCAATTCTGTTTACTCCACACGAACCTGAATTCGATCCCCGGTGCCGGCACCAATAAATTGTTCATTTTCTAATTGCAATTTTAAGTGCTGATTTACCACGAGCTCAACAGTGAAGGAAAACATTGTGAGGAAACCTGCATGTATAAGAAACAATATTATTAATATATGTGAAGTCCGCCAATCCGCACTTAGGCCGCGTGGTGGACTATACCTTATACCCTCAATCTTGAGGAGGCATTTGCCCAGCAATGGGACAATTTAAAAATAGGCTGTTACTTTTCTTTCCTTTTGTAATCTTTTTGTTTCTGATTGTTAATGGTATATGGTATCTACAATTACAGTTAGTTTCTGTTCACCTAAATATAATCTGTTTTAAAATGTTGTATTTACCTATAGTTTGAAAATGTACACATATTGTTACTGTATATTGTCAGTTTTGAAATGTTTCTGTATATATTTATTTGGTAAACCCTAATAAATAAATAAATTACTTTCTTCTTCTACCTAGCTATTTTCCTCAAGTTACTTAAGGTCAGCTTCTAATCCATCCAAATATTACCTCAATTTCAGTTTTACGCAGAGCGACTGGCATCTAACCTCTGAAATCCAAAGGGATATACTAAATTCGAAGAATGGATTAGTTGTCAAGATATTTGTAGGCACTGAAATCCTATAACAACTGCCGAAGAAGTTCTTGACAACCGGGACCGACTTTATAAATGACCATCCGACGCAACCAAGAAACAACAATACAAAATCGTTGTCCTCCCGCGGGGTTCGAACTTACGACTTCCGGTTTATCTAAGCACTATTTCGTATAAGCACGGTTGCCGTGCTGGGTAAAGTAGAAATATATGAGAGCTTTTAGATGGCATGGCGATCGTGCGTATAAGGACCAGTAATGTCACTGATATCCGGATCCGCATCTGCGGATATCCAAGGGAAAGAAGATCCGTATAACGGATACGGATCTTTTACCATCGGATATCGACTGTTCCAGCAGATCTTTGCGGATATTTTACTTCAATTGATCGCATTACATTATGGTATTTTTAGTACGTTAGAGTTAAGTACTGTTTGTATAGTACCTTACTACGGTATATGTTTGGAATTTAATACGTTTCAATTGCTTTTTCATTAGGTAGCAATGAAAACGTATTAAATACCAATTAGATTATTATTTTATTTCTTGAAATCAAAGATTTGGCAACTTTATATTGAAAACATATACTGAAGTAGAGTATTGTACAAATAGTATATAACTCAAACGTACTAAAAAGATTATTATGTAATGCGAACGATCGAGTTTCAATATTTTCGGTAAGCTTAATAAAGTAGGAAAGAGAAAATACGTATCCGCGGATCTTGGCACAAAATATCCGTATTTGGATCCGTATCCGCGGATATACATTTTTAACGATCCGGCACATTACTAAAAGGCTTTTGAAAAGGTTCTAACAGTCGTCCATGGATGCCGACAACACGGAAAGAGTGAAAAAGGGCATTGGATAGAAGGAGGTGGCAAATGTTTTTGAAATCAGTAGAAGATAAGGAAATAAGAGATACAAAAGTTCCAGTCTACAATATATCAATCAACTTACAAAGTTACGATACAACAAACGATAAGTATTAAGTTTATTTCTTAACATTAAGTTTGAACTGACGAAACATTCGTTTTTACCTAAATAATTTTTGATATTTTGCAAATAAATGAGCAATAAATTTATTACAAAGAATATTAATAATATATATAAATTACTCAGGAAACACACAAAACTTAACAAGTGTTCACATGAATATTGTTTCGTCAGTGCGAGATCACAGTCACAATTAATTTAATGACATAATAACACCCAGCGTTCGCCTTCAAAAGGTTGATAAATCATTCATGGGACAAGGTGTACGCATCTATGATAGAATTCCACAATCAATATTAAGCATACCGTTTAAACAATTTTAATGTAAAATCAAAAATACACTTTTAAGTAAAGCTTATTGCTGAATACTTTGATGACACAACAGTTTGGTCATAGTATTTTTGTTAACCGCGTAGTCTTAAGACCAGATCATTGTATACAGATAATTGTAAGCCAACATCATTTTAAAAGAACAACTGCTGAGTTTTCCGCCAGCTCTTCTTGGTAGAATCTGCTTTCAGAGCTGGTGGTAGCTTGTAATGAACGAATTTTTATGATAAACTTTTATAAGAGTAAGCGCTTATGCGAATAAACATATATTGATAAAATTACCAGGAGCAGCATAAGAGACATCACTCTGCAGTATCGCCTGCATATCTTGCAGGAACGATCGCTCGAACAGATCCCACATGTAGTTGCTTGAGTAGATCTCCTTCATCTCCACTTCTGTGTCAATGTAGCAGTGGTTAAGAAAGCCCACGTAGGCCTCTTTTACCTGAAAATAATTCGGAACTTATTTGGCTATGTGAAATTCAAAATAAAACGCATAAAATATGAAAAGGCAAAAATAATTAAACACATAAAAAGCATTTCATTTGTTTGTACGCGACCCTCAAAACTACTGCATGAAAAAGATTGCGATTCATAGATGTATTGGTAAGTTTAACATGAAGTCTGGTATATGTTTTGTATTGCTATTATGGTGCTTCGGCCGACGAAAAAATACTGGTGTTTATGAATTGGTTTCGTACGAATATCTATTTCAGTTATAATTCTATTCTCTATCTTAGTTTTTTGTTTCTTTTCTATTTTCTATTTAAGTTCTTGTTATAATTATTTTTCAAAAAAATCTCTAAAAACGGATTGCTTATATTAAACAGAACTTTACACCACTAGGTGTAAAGTTCTGTTTAATATAAGCAATCCGTGTAAAAAGCTAAATTGCCAACTACTTCTATTACAATAAATGTTCTATCCGAAGATTTAAGATTAAGACTTCGAACGATGTTTTTTTTTATGTAAAGGTAAGGTGGTAGGCGATCTCGTCGCCCATAGACAAACGCAACATCCAGAGAGTGCGTTTTCAACCAGGGAGATCGGATATAATAGGTTTATTGGATAGGATGGGGTCGGGATTAAGGACTTGGAGAGGATAGGAATAGGAAAAGAAAGGGTAAACATGGCCATCCGGCATCCCCAAAAGTCATGCATACTTTATAAAAGGCGATGGTACTTCCCCGGGCGAGCCCGGCCGTGGAAGTGCAACAAAACCTGTGAAAAGTTGTTATGCTCTACCACCTCAAATGTTTTCTTAAAAAGAGTCTAATTTAGCACTTGAGCGCTAGTTATCCCTAAGCACTGTTCATATTTCTTTTGGTTTTTTATTATATATTAATTTTTTTGTAGTTGTTTTACCTCGGGAATGCAATCTTGGTGCGTGATCATAGCCACGATGTCGTCCAAAGGCAGCAGGCTATGGCACTTGATCTCCGTGTACACGTTCTTGCCTAGCGTGCAGCAAGTCAGCAGTTTCACGAGTTGAATGTGGTACCTGGACGCATATAAAATCATATAATATTTATTAAAAGGACAATTCCCAAAAGCGGTACCAAAAATCTTATGCATCAAAATTAAAATTATATAATAATTATTTCTCAAATATGCTTGGAAATGTGAGCATTATTTTGACAATCTTCTTCGAGGTAAATCAAAATTGCCGTACTGGTTAGATACATGCGGGCAGCGGCCGGCAAGAGTTGTATAAAAATCCATGTCTGTCGTGTTTTGCGGCCAGATAAATTACTATGTAAACTCATATCTGTCCTGTAATTTAAAAATGGAATGACCTTTTACTTTGAAACATGACTACTAAGGAGGTAACTAATAAAAGGTTTTATTTAAATTTCGAACTGGCTTGCCAATAGGAAAATATTTATTGAAAAAAAAAACAAAGGAACGTTAAGGCGCGTGTAAAATTTTTATTGTTCGTTATTCGTCATTGAAATTAAAAAGTAAAATTGTGTTTTTGATTTCCGCGCATTGTTTGAGAAAAGTACAAGCCTTGGCCACAACTAAGCATTGATCGACGTACGTATGTGTGCCTCTCTCGCTCTGTCCACATTTGCCCGTTCGTCCATCAATGCCTCAGTTGCTGGCCGCTGCAGTAATGTACTATTTTCATAATTTATCATTACATTATGCCTTACGGATATGATTTCTGAACAGGGAAATTGATTTAAAGTAAAGAAATATAAATTTTGCCTTACATATACATGGACCATCTTTCTTTTTAAACAATCGGGTGGTCAGTCCGTATTGCTCTAATCCAAACAAGAAACAACAACACAATGTTATCGTTCCCCAACGGGATTAAAACCCACGAACTTCGGTTAACAAAGCAAAGGCTCATACCACTAGATTACGTAGGCGCTTAAAATTTCAAATGTTTGCATGTAATTTTGTATGTAGCTCGAAATAAATTTCATTCTTATAATACAATACATCAATTGATGTTTCGTAGTACCTTAAGGCTTCAGGCATCTCGCTTGTCTGCTTGTACTGACGCATCATTTGTATGAAATAGTTGAATGACACTTTGTCGTTGTAAAAGACTAGTACATCTTCTCCGGAATTCACCATCTGTAAAAATAATATAATACAATAAATAACTTCCACTTTACATTGATTTTGTGCGCAGCAATCAGAGGGTTTTTTAAATAGTTTAAAATCAAAATATGTACTTTTTTTAACTTCAATTATACTAAGTACACTGTTTTAAGTAATTCAGGCAATAGTGATAGTATTCTATTTTTAATTTAAAATACTTACTTTTAAAATACTAATTACACCCAAGATAAAAGCGATAGAAAGAGATTCAACAAAAAGGTTAAGTTTTAAGCTTACACTTTCCCACCTATTTTTTCGAATTTAAGGGAATTACTTCAACGTTTATTCTATATAATTTTCTATTTTAAATCTGTTTCCTCCAAGCCTCAAGTGAGCCGCTTGCTTACTTGCTGAATTCAAGATACAATAAAATAAATAGGATGTGGAGCAAAGAAACAGGAAAATAACGAAACTTTGAACGGTGAACGATCTACAACAAGAAAAAAATAAGGCGAGAGGACGTATGTGTGTCCTCAGTCTCCTCGGTATTTACTCCTGATGATATCGAGAATAATTAGAACTACTTTAATGTTGGAAAAAGTTATGTGGTACCATAAAAGAATAAAGGACAATACCCAAAAGCGGTACCAAAAAGTCTCATATATCAGAATCAAAGCTGTATAGTAACTATTTCTATAATATTTATGACATTACACTCCATGGATTTCATTTTTGAATAAGGAATTTTAATTTAAAGTATAAAAGTATGAAATTTCCTTTACATACACGGCATTTACACAATTAGTCATAGAGACGTGAAATGCAATAAAAATTATTTTCTATAAACCGATTTTTTCATTCGGAACTTCTGTACGAGTTAATATAACACGTCTAGTCTCTAAAAAAAAGTTTGTACTTGAGGAAAATTTGTACGATACGTTATACAAAAATTCTTTAAATTTCCGACAGGTAACAGCATGGATAAAATAAACACCCACCTCTTGCATAACGAGGTCCTGACTCCTTTTGATATGTTGCCCCGCCGCCTTCACTATAGTCCTCAGGAATCTTAAATAAGCTGGTCTTCGACCCCTCGTCTCGATGCAATGTACGAAATGAGCGACAACTTTTTCGTTGCCCTCGTGCGCGCAAAGAGACGGGTTCTCTTCGAAGATCGCGCACACGGTTTGGGCTTCGCGGATCTGTAAGATGGTTCGAGGATTTATGTAAGGTTGTCCAAGATGATTGGTTAATCACCTTCTATATTCAAGGACGTTATATGTAGAAATCATATATGAAGAATATAAATGTCATTAAAAATAATTTGATTTTCCACTGAGTTAACATACAGTTAAAAAAACGCATTTATTACGCAAATTATGTTCACCCTACAGACACGGCGTGACCGGACTGAAGAGGAGGTCGATGACCTGCGGCGTGCTCAGCTTGAGTAGGCCTCGCTCTGTACCGCCACACTTCATTTATTGGGAAATTTCGGCCAAAACTATGCCCGTAATTTTATTACGTAAATATGATGACAATCGAGTACCAAGTGCTTTCCTTAAACATCGAAGGTGACTCGCCAATCATCCCGTATATAAATACTAGCTACCTCTCGTAGTTTCACCCAAGTTATTATTTTGTACGTCCGATAATCTATCCTATATGCTAATCCTGATAATAAACTATATTTATATCAGATTTCCTCCAAATCCATTGATCTAGTACGTACAAAATTTATTATTTATAATATATAATTCGCAATTTGCTTGTATCATAAGCTTTTTATTCTAGATCTACTGTTTTTATTCTCTTTTATTGGTAATATATTTTGTGTCTTAGTAATTATGTGAGTATCGCAATTGTTATCTAATGATACATATAGAAAATAATTTTACATACGCCCGCATTCAAAAAGAGGTCGAGGTGCTTGTGCAGGATAGCTTGGTTCTGCTGGTTGCCGTGGCAGAAGCGCTGCAGAAACTCGTGCGCGAGAGCCAAGAGTTCGTCCATGGCTGTGTCGTCCTCATCGTGGGGGACCTGTTTAAGTTGTTAGAATTTGTTACAAAAAATAAATAAAGAATGTTACAATAAAAAGTGAAAATATATTGGACAAATCTATAAGTGAGCGATCGAACAACTACGCGGGGAATATTATAGTATCCAAGTGTATATGATGATAGATGCAGTCTCTGATCTTTTACCTACAAAGAACAATATCCGATATGGGTGAAGAAGCATTATTTTCAAAACAAAACCATATCTGGCTAAATTAAAAAAGGAAATATATATGCGCGCGTACATAATTGTTTCTAAAGTGGAAAGAAGTCGAATTTCTAAATGAGGAAGCTCATAGCCCTTGGAATGATCACGCAGCTTAGGTAATAAAATTATTTCCATAAAAAGCCTACTTCAAACAACATATTTTTCAAAGCACCTACTGATCAATCTTCACAAAATATTATGACAATAGCCCGAAAGTATATCTTTCGGATAAAAAAATTAAATTCGGTTCATGTAAAACATAGGAACATCCAAACTAAGGGGGAGGTACTTTTTTAAAATAAGGTTAATATGATCCCTTCAATATTTAGGTACTGGAGAGAGAAGCAATCCTAAGTCCTGATATGAAATCACCTGCAAAAGATCCAAGACAACGTTGTGCACTCCAATGTTCCTTAACAGTCTTTGCTCGTGGCGACGCGGCTTGCCCGGCTCGGAGGGGCCGCTGTTGCCCTGGGTGCAGTACTTTATCATGCGGTGCAGGATCTGTGAGATAATTGATGATTAGATGAAATTATGTACAGGAGGTATTTCCTCTCATTTATCTTCTAGTAAAGTAACAGCCTATTTTTAAATTGTCCCACTACTGGGCAATGCCTCCTCTAGACAGAGGGTATAGGGCATAGTCCACCACGCGGCCCAAGTGCGGATTGGCGAACTACACATACCTCAGAAATATTATTTCTTAGATATGCAGGATTCCTCACGATGTTTTTCTTCACCGCAGAGGACCTGGTAAATCAGCACTTAAAATTGCAATTAGAAAATTAACAATTTCATTGGTGCTGGGATAGGGGATCGAACTCAGGTTCGCCCCGAGTAAACAGAATTGAAGGCGAGCGCCCGGACACTGAGCTACCACGGCTCTTCGATGATTTTTCATTTAGTACCTCAATTCTAAAGGTTTTTTTTATGGAAAGGAAGACAAACGAGCAGACGGTTCATCTAATGGTAAGCGATCCCATCGCCCATAGACACACGCAACACCTGGAGAGTCGCGAATGCGTTGTCAACCTGAGAAATTGGAGACAATAGATTTATTGGATACAATGAGATCGAGATTAAGGATTTGAAGGGAAAATGAGTGGAAAAAGAAAAACGTAGACATAGCTATCCGGCATCCCCAAAAGTCATGCATACCTTATTTTATGCCGACTTTATAAAAGGCGATGGTACTTCCCTGATCGAGCACGGCTATAGACGTGCAGTAAAAGCTGTGAAAATAAGTTATGCTCTACCACCTCCAAAAAGGTTGGTCGTTAGTTTCTTGAACTCTGTCCTATTAATAACCAACAGAAGGTATTTTATTAATAAAATAAAAATAATAAATTTAAATACAGAGTTAACTTAAATCAAAAAGGTATATTGGTAACTTTCCAGAAAGTACATGGGCTTACAGAGCACCGACGTATATTAATATGGCTTTTGAAAAAAATTATGATCCCTGTGTACACTCAAATACTTCATCATGGTGTCAAAGAATAAGAGCTCTAACGATTAAATGACAGATATCTTTTCATATACAGGGTGACTGGTGATTTACTTTTAATATTCGAGGACATTATACGTGGGGATCATATACAAAGAATATAAGTAATTTTAAAAATTAAATATTAATTAACCATTGAGTAAACTTAATCGAAAGTTGATAATTAATTACTAAATGTATAGGCCGCCTTTTCGGGTCGATGAATTACGCCAACTGGCCGTTTGTTCGTTGCCAGCATCGTATCCACACTTTATTTTTTTATTAGAAAAAATTGTCAAAATCTATGCGACTAATTTTATTACATAATTGTGATGACAACCGAGTACCAAGTGCTTTCCGTTAATATCATTAGCGACTCACCAGTCATCCTGTATAAGAGTTAAAACTGTTAACGGCGATAAAGAATATCTTCTTAAACGATACATCATTCACCAGACGAAATACATTCATCTCTTTCGTAAGATAGTCGGCACTCAATTGAAGGCTGGAAAAGAAAATGTAAATACATGTTTATTTCTAGGAAGACCAAAATTATTACCTCCTTGATCTTTTTGTACTCATTCATATGATCGTATTTTGTTGTTCGCGAAGTATCCAAAACATTGTCGAGGGAGGCGTTCCGCTCCAGAATGGCTCCGCCCGGCCCCACGGTGCCTTTGATATCTGTGCACCAAATAAAATATTAAAATAACTTTCTATAAGTTCATACAGCGGCATCTTTGCCACTTGCGTACTTTTTTTTTATTTTTTTTTTCGTCAGTAATATACCTGCAACCGCACGAAAATAGCTTTTTCAACGGTCATTACTACTAATTGCCAATAGATGGCGCTGTTAAAAATACAACAAGGGTACCGGTAGTTAATTATAACGTGTATCTGTTGACACATTTAAGTTATCTGTACTGCGTTTATAATTTTGTTATAAATTATTCACTACCGCTGTGGTCGTCGAGCGCCCCGGCACGGCCTTTGTTGAAGACCCACAGCTCGGACTTCTCGACGCTCTGTCGCAGAACATCTAAGTCCGCCTTGATCTGCTTGTACGACTCCACGTCTGCGTCCGATACGAGCAGCTGGACCTAAAGACATAAAACTTCTTATTAGGAGGCAGATAATAAATATAAAGAGTCGAGTAAGAATAAATAGTAGTCTCACAAGAAGACTAGACTGGGCTATCATCAGATCAAATCTGTAATCGTAAAACGTATAGTATATGTGGTGTAGCAACATACAAAGTGTTGCTGCATTTATACATATTATATACTGTTCGACAGGAGATCACCGTTTTACACACAGTTATCAGTAATATAATTACGCAGATTCATTATCTAATGTATGAGATTGCTTGTTGTTATAGCTGGACTGTTAAAAAGCACCACTGACACACACCTAGAGAATAGGTAATGGACGCCTGGAATGATACATAATTTCCTCTTTCTCAATTAATTATTAGGTCTAAGTTGTCCAACCTGCAACGTTTCATGGGTATCCGTGAAGTACGATTGTCATTTACATTTTTAGAGGTGGTAGAGCATAACGATTTTACACAGCTTTTGCTGCACTTCTACGGCCGTGCTCCCCCGGAGAAGTACCACCGCCCTTTATAACATCGACATAAACTTTTGGGGATGCCGGATGGCCATGTCTACCCTTTTATTTTCCTATTCTCTCCAAATCCTTAATTCCGACCCCATCCTATCCAATAAACCTATTATATTCGATTTCCCAGGTTGACAACACACTTGCAACTCTCCGGATGTTGTGTTTGTCAATGGGTGACGGGATCACTTACCATCAGATGAACCGTCTGCTCGTTCGTCTTCCTTTCCATAAAAAAAAAATGATGAATCGGTCCTTAGATTGTCAAGCACATATCTTCAGGGCTGTCTAGGTATCCGCAACTTGGTTTTCCTAATTTACGGCATTTATCGTGGACTATTTGATTACGTGTAAGTATTTTTAAAAATTAGGCGTAACGACACCGACCTGTTTGAATGCTGCGAGAACCTCCTGCCGCTGGCTGAAGTGTCTGAAGAGCAGCGCTAGAGCACCCGACACTAAGGCCGCTGACGCTCCTTGGGAGCACAACTGTAGCAGCACTCTCAGTACCATGCGTCCTCCACACTCGTCCAAATCCAGTCCGTCCCTGTATACGACTTTATTGCTAAAGTAATGCGGTCTAATTCGGCTCGGCAAGGAGCGGTCATGAGCTTGAGGTCTGTTCATTTTGCCCTTTAAAGCACACGCGATTTTAATGAGGAGCTGGTGATTGTGATTGATATAAGCAGCTTAATAAGCAAAAGTTTACAATAATATTACTCACTCTCATTTAAGTGACATTAATCTCGTCTCTGAAGTATGAATCCACACGAATTTTTTTTATAGTTAGTGTGATACAATAATTATATCAGTCAGTGATATTTTGTTTATACAAGAATACTGGTGGGTCACGATATTAAAGAAGAGCACTCTGTACTCGATCGTAATTATGATTACGTAACAAAATAAAGGGCATAGTTTCTGGCCAAATATTCCAATAAATAAATAAAATATGGACACTCTAGCCTCATCGGCACTATGCCCGGCTATGTAAGTATAGATATTAATACTATCTTATCTATTGTAAGATATATTTAACTCCATAATCAAAATGGTTCATATACTACGATACTAATTATAACACCAAACTTTCAGTAATAAACATCACACACTTTATGCACAAAATGAACAGACGAATGGGAAAGCAGGCGAAAAACAAAACACGTAGCAAATTTGATAAAGCTCGAGAAACCATTCAAACCATAATAACCACTCCAGGCGACATGAGGCAACGCGCAAAACGTGAAAAAAAAACCGTTGGATGTGCGGGTCAACTCTAACATACCAACGTACATAGATGCGTGCGGACATACGCACGTAAAATATACACACACAATAACAAATATACAACTATGACGACACCAAATTCAATTCTAGGATGTACCCAACACACACAAATTTAACAAAAACACACATATGAGAAATTGTAACTTATTATAATACAAATAAACTTAACAATAGGAGAGTGATTAACTTGAGTAATATACAAACTATCAAGATGTTTTTGAGTAAGTTTTGTAATCAGTTAATAGAATTGCTGCTGTATTGCTTAATGTTTATCAAAGAGAAAACGGGCTTCATTTACATGGGCGTACCTAGGGTTATTTTGCAGGGGGGCATGGGGCCCTCCAACAAAGTTTGTTAGGTGTCCCGCCTAGAATTTGAAATCAATAATCCAACATCCTAGGGTGGGCACTAGACTATCCTAGAATGGTCACGACCCACCCGACACCTCCTCTACATACGCCCATGTTCATTTAGTTCTCTCATCTACAACTTTTATATTGTGGCTGGGTGGTTAAGCTCCTGCCTTAAAAATTAGAAGTCATGGGTTCGAATCACACGTTGGAAAAAGGATTTGTAATATAGTTTATTTTATGTATGATGATCTCTCGTAAATTGGTCGATGCGGTAGAAAATCTGCTATGGTAACATTATTAATTTACGTTTTCGTTGTAATGTTTGTATCGTCAAACTTTATGTCTGCTGTAAGTGCTTCAGCCGCTTGATCATGTACGATATCCATTTAGAAATACTTTCGACCAATCCGGGAGTATTTACTTGTTGCGTGTTTACAGCGGTAATAAAGATTGACGAGACATATATTTTAGATTAAAAAAGGCCATGACCTATTTAATAATCAGTGGCAATTATCCAAGTAGTCTTAATATATTATCTCTCCCATTATTGTATACGTTTTCGGTATAGAAACTCCTAATTAATGTTAGGTTTGGGTTAGAAGCATATAAAACTGTTAATAGAGCGCCATTTTGCATTCAGTGGTTTAGTGCGAGGCCGCATGCTGTTACACGCACTAACTAGCACTCAATTCATGCATTGTATAGTTCATCTTACTAACAAATCTACATTTTTTGGAAGGCAGTTGTCAGGCACAGTCTGTATCGCTCTGAAATACAAGACACAATTCAGAAAAGGACAATCATATATTATTCTTGTGGAAAATTTCAAAAACTAATTTCGTTAATAAACCTCCACCATATTATAAACACTGTATAAATGTTGCATAAACATTCAAAGTTAATTAATAAGATCGTGAAAGAAAAGATATTTTATCATTTATTAAGTTTATGTGTATTTTTTAAGTAAATTATATTATTCCTTTTATTAATCACAATATATTTATATAAAAACAATAAGTAGAAAATTAAAATACTCAGGCGTATTATACAAAAATCTGAATACTTATTGAAATGAATCTAAGAGTAAGTTTCGTTTACTAAAATTTACAAATTTTTCTTAGAATTTCAATTTTTATATTTAATATAAAATTATAATTTAAATTCAAAGTCATATTTTTTAAAATAAGTACTATAAAATTACAGCATAATAGCTTAAGATATAATAGAATCAAGCTTGATTAAAAAAAAAGGAATAGAAGTGTATAGCAACTTTAATACATAAAGAACTATATTTTGTAGTAACAAAACATGTTCACAAGACTCATAAATATAATTTGTATCCGTTAAGATTTCTCTAAACATTTAACATATAACCCATGCGTTATTCACAATTATCCAAACATAAAAAACGTTTGTGATCTAAAATCGATTCTAAAATCTACCTTCGAATTGATTATTGTAGTTCTTTTGTGATACAGCAATAAACAAAACTCTACCAATGTTGTGATTGATAATTTGTATAATTGATAATGAAAGTCATTTATCTTGTTTTTAGTATTAATATAAATGCTGTATATTGTTAATTAAATAAAAATTTAAGGCTGACAAAACCTGGTAAAGTTCCATTGGTTTCTGTCTTGGAAATTTGAAAATATGTAAGACAAAAATGTAGTTATTACGTTTGACATTGAGATTAATTTAATTATTTTTGAGTAATTGAGATTCTTAAATAAAAATTAGTCACCCAAGCCCTGGGTAAGTTTTTTTATAAGATCCATATTGATTAATGTTACGTATCGAGCCATGACAACTGATTTATGGCAAGTGTTGTTTTTTATTTTTCTTTTACTTCTATAAATTTTAATTTATGTGACATTGCATATAGAATGGACACTTTTGTAAGTTATATATGTATTGTGAAAGTCAATAATTACATTTGATTGTTTTCAAAAACAATTTAAGTAACAACAATATAAAATAAAGGTTTGTTTTGAGTATGTTTTTCCTTATTTAAGAAGCCATCGCGCCAAGTTCGTTGACTCGCTCACATTTTAGAGTCACATTTTTGTCTTTGTTTAAGGCAATTGACTATAGTTCTCAATTCTTTTAAGAACACATCCTTACCATATACAACTGCATTGTTATATTATAATTAAAACTTTAAAAATAGACTGAATTCAAAATACAGCAGTAACGGCTCAATACGTTTTCCCCTCCATAATAGTTAGTTAACGTGACTTAATCTTTTTAGCCTTTTCGTTATGACCTGTTGATAATTACAAAAGTCCGGACAAAATGTAATTTGAATGTTACCACTATAGATTATACTTACCGACAGCTGAATATACCTTCGGCCTGTAAGCCGATGGCCTCGACGTCAGCGCGTCCCAAACTGTCCGCTTGCCTTTCACCGGCTTGCTCGAACTCTTTCTTGAAGATCGAGAGCAGACAGCTTATGCGGTAGTCCAATCTCACGTCCAGTATAAACTAAATAGAAAAGATGGCGTGTTTAGTTGCAGCATGTAACGTCTTACAAATAGAAGATCTCTTATAAGTTTATTTGTCTAGGAAGTGAATTAAATACCAGATCCAATTCATATTTTAGAATGTGCTCCTTATAACTGACAAACATACTGAATCAGTAGATATATTCCACCAAGTTATAACATATCATGTTGTGCACACATATCTTTTGGATAACAGTATACACCGAGACTCCTGTATTCACTGTGTTAATATTATTATTATACTTTTTGCTGTTTTGTGTTCCAAATAAATGGACTAATAAAAAGGCATTATAAATTTAAAGTTGTTAAAAAGCGCAAGGTTTTTTGAGCCATTTCTACCGCCATATAAATTCTCGGTTTATCTATTCATTTCATTCGTATCTCTTTTCAATAACAAAATACACCATCATCTCCTGCTCAATGTATTTATTCAATCGTCTCTCAAAGGGACTCAGTAATACGTGTAATTTTTGGGTATTTTTAAAAATAATACTTAAAAAATTTCATAAATTTGCATTGTTATTAAGAAGTACTAATGCTGGTCTAAGTACATATATAAGAAGTAAGTGTTCCAATTTTCTATAAAAGTTATATATTCTCTGTTAGAACTAATATCCTACTTGTAATATCTCGATGATCTTGAGCTTGGTGTCCATAACTAGTGGTTGTTTTCGCGCCAAGGCCAGCGCCGAAGGACTGCTTTGTACCCCCGCGCCATTACCGCCGCCTACCACCTGGAATTAAATTAAAAACAATTATATATTACAGCGAGAGAAGATAAATCTGTTGGGATAAGGCAATATTATTTTACACCTAAACAGATCAATATGCATGTTGATCTTTGAGCCGTTCCCAGTTTGAGAGCATGACGGTTGATAGAATCTGTTGTCCAGCTTTCTTATTATACAACCAAATGAAATTATTGCGCCGATATACATACATTGTGCATCAAGAAAAAAAATAACACACATCGTAGAGAATATTCGCTCAAAAGCACACATGTTTACATGCGTGTCTGTATTTGCGTTGTCTACCTTCGTCGTTTTTCTCTTAAAAAACTCTACTCAGTTCATTAGTTACTTAGAAATATGATTACTCTAAAAGGATAACTTGTAGCCGCGGTTTTATTTTATTAATGAGTTTGGCCTGTAGTGCTATAACATCCTATACATATTCTAAATTCAACGATGACGACTATTAATAAGGTATGCAGGATTAACAAGTGACACCAGGACATCAAACAACTCAGCCCTACCCGTGTCCATGAACGCGGGCTGGTCCTTTTGTCGCCCAAAGGTAAGTATAACTATTCAGCAAGGAAATGCTGCCAGCTTTTTGGCACCATGCCGCGCAGAGTAGGATTATTTGATTATTGTAGTTAGGTTAGTTCTATTGCTTTACAATTATTTTTGTTTTAATAAAAAAGATTTTTTTAACAAATACCCACCCGTGACCATGAACGCTGTAAAAGATTCGAAACGTCGGGTGATAAAGATTAAAAATAAACCGCGATAAAATCCGTAAAGTTGTTTAATTTAAAATAAAAAGAGTTGAATGTTACTCACATTTCTCGCAACTGAGCCGAGCGTGATTGATGTCATCACAGCGCCCATGTCGCCGATGCTGCGCAACACGCCACCTTCCGCTACAGATATAGTTTAAAATAGCTTATTTCCATATACACAATGTTTAATTATCGCATACTGAAAGAAATATCTATTTATATATTAAATCCAAATGTTAACCTAAGCGATGGTTAACATGTTGGTAATTAGAATTTCATTGCTTATTAAATATAATATCCAGTCAATCTCAACCTTATACGGAGTGACTGGTAGGTTATCCACTATATTCAAGAGAGCATTCGTTATTCGATTGCAATCATATGTATGTAATAATTAAAAATAAATTTTAATCATTGTCATGATAACCCTTCCGACCGATTTCGGCCATGGCGACCACTTCGACTCCTAGTTAGTTTGGCGCTCATGGGCCTGGAGATGGCTAATGTAGCTTATTTTCGAATATTAATTTATTACGAATCCTGGCGCACAATAGGAGCACGTGAGCACGTAGTGTTATTTGTAGTTGATGGCAGTGGGAGGACGGGCATTTAGTTCATCGTGTTTCATATTAAGGCCGGCTTTCCGCTGATTCTTAAATTCGCGGACTCGCCTTTTCACAACCTCTCGCCATTCTGGACACCGTGCTGCCAAATCATCCCACTGAGAGGGCTCTATGTTGCATCTTCTGTTGTGTCGTTTTTGAACATCTTTATAAGGAACTGTCCACCACGTTTTCGCTTGCCCTCTTCTAGTTCAGAATAAAAGATGCGCTTCGCCAATCTCTGCTCCGCGATACGTGACCGCAACACCGAAGTTGCCGACGCATTAAGCAGGCCTCAATGCCACCGATATTAACTCGTTGCAAAACTTCATCTACTTAGACCATCTGATCTTCAAGATGGTACGGAGGCATTTATGGTGGAAAAGACCCAGAGTGCGTTTGTGGTGCCCATACACACATCACGTCTCAGAGGAGTACAGATTGGCAGCACAATAGCCATGTAAATTGTCACTTAAGGTCGTGTGAACAGAAGACCTTGGCACACAGTTTTCCACTTTTTTTTCCACGTTAATCTTTGCATCAAGGTCACACTTACATGTAATAGTGCTCCCCATATATCGAAATTTATCAACCTGCTTCAGCACTTCCTGACCAAACTTTATAGCCAGTGACACATGACCATGTGTCCAAGGACATCACTTCAGTCTTCTTGACACTGGCTTTTAGGCTAAACTTGCCACAAGCTTGGTGAAAAACAGACATCAGCTTTTGAAGGCCTTCCGGGGTTTATGCTAAGAAACACAAGTCGTCCGCATGCATGATTTCGAAGATCATTGCGTACGAGTTCTTGGTACGAGCCTTAAGTCTAGCTAAATTAAACAGACTGCCATCTGTAAAGAAAGGGATGCGGACTCCCTCAGAAACAGTTTGTAAGACTTCCGTGACTACAACCGCAAAGTATGAAGCAAACAGTGGGTTCCAGAGCACACCCTTTTTTCACCCTACAAGTGACGAGGAAAAAATTCGACTGATTATTGTTTACAGCGACGCAGCATTGCATGTCGTCGCAGGAGACAAAATTCTTATAAACTTTTCTGTCCACCCGTTTTCTTAGCACCGTCCATAGTGCTTCACGTCGAATTGGCACACTGTCGAAAACTTTCTCCAGGTCGAAAAAGCAGAGACATAAATGGCGACCCCGTTGTTTGCTTTTCTCTTGTATATGAGGCACAGAATATATGACTATACAGGTGCAACGGTCAGGACGGAAGCCAAACTGGGTTTCGGGCAGAAAGTTTTCAGAAACCGCGGTAAGAGTTGCGGTCCGATCGTTCACCTTTGTTCTTATACAGAGCACTGATGCGAGACACATTGAAGTCCTCCGGGACTTGCTTTTCCTCCCACATCCGAACAAAAAGTTTCCAAATTAATGAATGCAACTCGTCACCGCCGAATTTCAATACGGTGTCTACGCCAACCGCCCGCTTATTCTGCTGCTGTTTGATGACAGTGACAACCTCATCTAATGACAGGGGCTCGTCCAGCTCGAAGACTGTCGGGAGTTGCGGCATTGATATTTTGTAGATCTACGATCGTTCTACGTTCATCAATAAGCAAAGTATTAACATGTTCATCTTAACGTTTAAGCACATACTCCTTGCACATCAGGAGGCGTGTGCTGTTGTATGACCTCAGAGGTACTTTGACTCGATAAGAAGTGCGTTACGTAGTCAAATTCCCCAAGCCGGTTTGTGTTAGAGTGCCACTGCATGTGACAAGTTTTGTTCTGCCACCAATTGTCTTTTAGTAGCCGAGACAGTTTACGCAGTTCCAGGTCACTTGCCTTGACTGCCGCAACACTACCACCTCGCCTGATATAATGTCTCAAGAGCTCTCTGTGCTTGTCGAATGCTGCCCTGATCACTTCGTCATTCTCATTAAACCAATCTTAATTATGACGGTCTTTCTTGCCCAGAGTAACTGTGGCGGTTTCCATGAGATGAGAAGACAAAGCACCAAAGGCAGCGCCGGTATCACCTGGTCACTTATTGGAGACAACCCCTTACACGATGTCAGTATATTTCTTCCTTAAATCGCGATCCATTTAAGATTTATTAATTGTAATAATTAATTTTGCGACTGCCGATAAGAGGGCTTATCGGCAGTTCTCGTCCAAAGGTTAAGTATAACCATTCAGTGAGGAAATGCGGCCAACCTTCTTGCCAACATGCCGTGCGGAGTAGAATTATTTAATCATTGTAGTTAGATTGTAGTAAATACAGTATTTAATAAAAAAACGTTTTAAAATTTAGTACATATATATCAATACAAGAGTGCTCTCCTTTCATATCGTTGGTGACCAATCAGTCAACCTGCATAACAACCCCAAGCGTTAACGTAAGCGTTCAAGGAACGAAAAATCATACCGCGGCCTTTTAGTATGCGAAATGGTTTTATACAAGATTTATATTTATTATATGTTTTATAGAATGAACATTAACGCTCGTGTGGTTATGCTTAACGATTTGTGTAACAAAATTTCTTTTACGGTAGCACTTACGTTTTTCTAACTCCAGTTCTTGAGCTGCTTGCAATAAAGTATTAAATATTTATTATTAGAAACAGTTCACGACGCGAATATGCAAGTATATTTTCACAGAAAATTACAAAAACCTACTTCAAACGCCTGAAAAGTGTACTTTCGAAACATGTTTTCTTTTTATTTTGATTTAAAAAAACAAACTTCTGAACTGATTTTTTTAAATATTTCAGGGAACCATTTTGAAAAATAATTCTTAAAACTGGTTGAAAAATGAAAAAAGAATTTTAAAAATTGGCTCATAAATGACGGACATACTTGCAAACATAAATAAAATAAATTTTGTTATTTTGGTTAAAAAAACAAACTACCGAACTTTTTTTAATTTTATGGACCCCTTCCGGAAAAATACCCTATCAGACAGAAAAATAATTTTTATATAATAATTTTTAAAATTGGTTCATACATATGTGACGGAGATATCCCCGAACAAACATAAAAAATTGAAACATCCGAATTGAAAATCGTCCTCGTTTTTGAAGTTGGTTAAATGTAAAAATATTAATGTGTAACAAAAGTATGGACAAAATTTTTTTATAATGTGATATTTATTAATAACTTAAAACTTTTATATAGTTTTTCAGATCCATTAACCCCTTGAGCGTCGACGGTACACAGTTATACCAAAATGTACCCGTTGAGTGTCTAAATTAGTATTATTAAAAGAATTAATATTATAAAAAGAGTAAAGAATTTCATAAGCTTAAATCAAAGTTATAAAAATCGCTTCGACGCTTGGGAGTTTAAACCCTTTTGTGCCGCTTTGGAGGTCCATGTTTCATATACTAATTTAAAAAAAGCATTCAGAAGGACATCCCAACAAGTTGACACTCACATTCCACCTCTCCCGAGAGGGCGCTGGTTTCGTTAAGCAGGTCGATGGCGGTGACGCAGTCCAGGATGCTCAGCAGCTTCTTCGTCAGCCGCAGCAGGTCGCTGAAGCTGATGTGCGAAACGGAAAGAGGATTAACTGAATTGTCATTGTACACGAATATGTTTGGGGATTCAATCCCTGGGAATTGTAGTTACTCCACTTTCAATATTTTAAGAAGTTATATGTGGGAATCATATCTGAAGAATACAAATATAATTTTGTTTCCGAGACTTACGCGAATATTAGACATTTTTAAATTAAACAACTTTACGCATTTTATCGCGGTTTATTTTTAAATTTAATCACCCGACGTTTCGAACCGTTTACAGCGTTCATGGTCACGGGACCATGAATACAAATATATTTAAAAATAAATATTGATTCACCACTGAGCAAACATAACGTAAAGTTAAAAAAATGATTACGTAATTGATGTTCATTCTAGCAGATACGGCGTGGCCGGAGCGAGACGAAAGGCTTGCACATACCAGGTGATCACAGCCCTCACACTTCATTTATTTATTGGAAAATTTGGGCTAAAACTATGCCCCTAATTTGATTACATAAATATGAAGTCCAGTCACACTGTATATTTCTGGTATTATGTGAATACAAAGTTTTGGTACAATCCAGAACTAGAGTTTACAACCACAGCAAAAGTTGGTCTCCAGCTTTTATATGTAATACAGTTAGTATAAGTATTTATCCTTCTACAACGTGAAAATGTAGTTTTATGCAGATATGTATTATTGTGACTCTTCTTTAGATAAGTAACGTATGTGAGTAGTGGAAGTGGGAGCTTGGCCAAATTGATTATTTTTTAGTTCATGAGTGATAAAATTTAGTACTGAATTACTACGAAGGTTTACAATCGAAGATGATGTTATTGGTTACAAAGTGTTATATTTTGCTGTAAAACGAAAATGAAAATACAAAATAACTAGGTATGTTCATTGCATAATATGGAAATGGTAAGAAGTATAAGTAAGATTTACATTTTTTTCAGTAAATTTTTAAGCCATATGAATATGAGCGTATATGCAAGTATATGTTTATAAATAATTATATATTTTTGTACTTTTTTGTATGTAGTTTTGTATATAATTAATTACACGTGTAAATATTACATAACTCGTAATAAAATATGAATAAATTTAGTAATTGCCGTAGCTTATTTTACCTAGAAATATCTTTCCATACTCTCCCGGATGGCTATAAGAGTATTGAGTTCGCCTTTCGTAATCCTTTTTATTTCAGGCTTTTCAATAAAGCATAAATAAATTTGACTCTGACCTATAAAAACCGAAGTATATAAGCTCCCTCGCCAGCTTGACCACCTCGAAGGTGAGCTTGTTCTGGTCGTGGTCGCTGAAGTACCACGTGCTGTTCACCACCTTGCACAGGTAGTTCTCCACAAAGCGGATCGTCAAAGCAAACTGCTCTTTCACTTTCTCACGGGTGGCGTCCGGGCCGCCTTTCACGCATTGATAGCTGGAAATGATGTGAATATTGTGATAAATTATTATAATTTCGTTATCCTTTTCACCACCATCAACGTAATATTAAGTGTAAAAAAATTACAACATGTGCCTCTCTATCCTTGTGAAAATATACTTGGTGCTGGGTGCACGCCGAGCAAATTATAGTGTGACGATCGAAGGGTTGAATGATTTCTTAATGCATTCATTATCTTTGTGACAGTTTACGGATATAATTGTAAGTCTTATTTTCCTTACATTTTGGGAAATTAAAGTTTCCGCATTCCAAATTGTACCAAAAATACATTACATATCGTTTGTTAACTATGTACCAACCTTAAGATGTTCCTTAAAGTTGAGAGAAAATATATAAAAATGAAAACAAAAAAGTACTAAGTTCATTTGTCGAAATAAAAGTAATCATTATTTAGAGAGTTTTATTCGTAAATTTCAGAAAAAATATAAATTCTACATCTTGCGTATTTCGCTAAAAGGTTTATCTCTCCAGATATGTCAATGCATTGTACATGTATCACATTGCGTTTAGATATTTTCGATATTTTTTTTTATTGGAGATGGCCATACTGCCATTTTAATACTAATATTTGTTGTACATCTAGCAGTGATTCGTGTATGATTTTTTAGCCCTGACATAGCGTAACTATACTTACTCGTCCACGTGTATCCGGTCGCACACATCGTTCCACAATCGAGCGTATTTGACAGGCGTTACTGGTTCCTGAGGGTCTCTATCCACGTGCAAGTGCAGCATCAATCGACAGAAGGATGCCCGTAGCTCCTGTGATAGGGCCGCGTCTGACATGCACCTGAAAGATTAAAAAAGATAAAATTATAAGGCGTGTACACAATTTTTTCTATGACTACGAATTTTTATTGGAAAAAGAAAAGCTGGGCGTAAAAGTGGAAAATAAAAAGCTATAATAAAATTATGTATGCATAACTTTTACATGGGCCATGGGGGTTACCAGATGGCCATTTCTCACCTTCTTTTTCCAGTTTTTTACCCTTGCCAATCTTAAATATGTTCCTAGCCTTTGAATCTGTTTGTAGTAGATCAGCACGGCATTGGCCTCATTCAATTAATCTAAAACTCACCTGAGTATTAGGTCGATGTGCAGCTGCTGCGAGAGGCTGTTGAGCGCCAGGTACTGCCTGTTGAGGCATATGTTGGAGAAGAGATCCAGCTGGTGGCGGTAATAGTACAGCACGGCTTTGGCCTCATTCAATTGATCTAAAACTCACCTGAGTATGAGGTCGATGTGCAGCTGCTGCGAGAGGCTGTTGAGCGCCAGGTACTGCCTGTTGAGGCACATGTTGGAGAAGAGGTCCAGCTGGTGGCGGTAGTAGTCCAGCACGGCAGCTGCCTCGCTGCGTGGGTCGCGACGAGCCTCGGCCGCCAGTTCGGATAGGAGACGGGAGCACTGAAGGATATATTTACATTTGTTTGTGTATTTACATGTGTATATGTTAACATGTGTATCGGTTTAATTTTGATGAATAGCAGAGTAGAATTTTTGTAACCCAGAAGGCAATAATACAATAACATACTGTAAGAGTGACAGATAGAACTCTATGTTTTGACCGCCTCTATAGCATAGTGGTATGGGCCCTTGCTTTGTAAACTGGAGGTCGTGGGTTCGAATCCCGCGGGGACAATGACTGTGTTGTTGTTCCTTGGTTGGATTAGGGCAATGCGGACTGATCACCCGATTGCTTGAAAAGAAAGATGATCCATGCGTCGGATGGGCATGTAAATTGTCGGTCCTGCACCTAATTGCGCTCCGGTCGTGTCGGATATCCGTCCCATCGGGCTATGCGAGTAAAGGAATAGAGAGTGCACCTGTGTTTGCGCGTACACATGTATAATATCTCCTGCGCAGTTGGCTAATCTTTAGAGATAGATAAGATTGGCCGCCGTAGCCGTAATTTGTTTCGAGGACTTTTTTTATTTACTGCCACATTTACAAAGGCGTAGGCGTACCAGTTTAGTGCCGATATTAAAATACTTTGAAACGGTATGTAATGGACAATTATCGATAAGTGACGCGAGTAATGTATGACTACATTTCTCGCGATTATTGCTTATTAACATTATTTCGCATTTTGATTCAGAATAAATACGGCTTTTTTACGGGTTGTTAAACCACTGTCAAAACCACACCTGGTCTCCTATATTCAAGAATTGCCAGTATTTTAGAGAGCATAACATCCTTTCACAGTTTTTGCTGCACTTTTAAGGCCACGCTCGTCCGGGGAAGTACCACCGCCCTTTG
>JAOCPS010023429.1:0-17459 GCA_025505425.1 Graphium colonna | reverse complement strand
ATCACGGACAGGACGATACTGGCGAACAAGCCTGATATCGTGTTGATGGACCGGGCACAGTCAAGGATATTTTTGGTTGACATTACGATCCCATTTGACCAGAACCTCGTAAAAGCCGAAACAGAGAAAAAACGAAAATATCTGGACCTAGCCCACGAGGTGACCGATATGTGGGGTCAAGTGTCGACCAAAATTATCCCGGTAGTCGTCTCTGCAAACGGGTTAATCGCAGTCAGCCTCTCACAATACCTGAGGCGGCTGGGACTCCGTGATGGTCCGCTTCAGGCTCAAATGCAGAAAGCGGTGCCCCTCGATACCGCCCGCATCGTCCGCCGGTTTCTCTCCCTTTCGCGCTTACCCTCGGCCGTCTGGTCTCCCTGCCGAGGGCTACCGTCTGGCTGGGCTATGTTTATTTATGTAAAGTTTATATTTATATTATATTATATATATATAGTAATATATCTTGTTATGCATATTAATTTAATTTATTATTTATGGTAATACGTTGGGACGTATAAATGGCTGGGAGCCAGACGAGAAAAAATCTATTTTCCCCCCTACGATAATAATACTTTTTGTTATTATTTTGGTTACCATTTGTAAATGTTTTATGATGGGTAAAAGGAATTTTTTTATCGTTGTTTTACCGTCTATTCTTTGAATTATACATGTCATGTTATATTTTGTTTTTAGGGGTGGTTTAGGTAGTATTTAAACTATCGTTATGTTTTAAAATAAAACTGGCCCAACCCACGTTTTTCCTATCGGGATAGTTGTGATCTAAAATAAAATTAACCACTAACGACGCCGCCCTTGCAGCATTATTGGATTAACCTTAGCTTAATAAAATCAACTATTATTTTATATACTACTTACATGAACTTGAACTTAATATTTGTTTTTATAGTAGAACATAGTGCAAAATGTCTGTCGTTACACATGTTTATTGGAACACCTGTTTCCAACGACATTCTCCTCCGTGTAACGTTAAGGCGAATCGCACAGAAAACTTTTTTCATTTTGACTTTTCCTCCGTAATGCGTTTCTCGTAAATTATCGATCCCCAATTAATAATCGGAATTGCACCCGGGAGGCCGCGATCGCATTCTGCCAATTTACGCGGAGGGCGGAGGGCCGAATTACAAATCAGCACATGTCTCGCTCCCCAACGACGGCTTCTTTTATTGATGGCGCGTATTACGGATGATAGAGGAACCAACAAGCACAAATTTGGCGGGCAGTCCGCTCAGTTAAGGAAAGATGTTACGAAAATTACATCTTTCTCCTCATTAAGGTATATTATACCATAATGAAGAAAAACCTAAGGAATTTGAACATGTACGCAAACACAAAATAGTTTGAGAAGAATCGTTGCATCTGTTAATTTTACATCTATTTACATCTTATATACTTCTTCTTGAGGTGCCTTCTCTTACCGAAGGTTGGCTATCATATTGGCAATTCGGACCTTACACGCAAATGTGCAAAATAAGGACGGAGGACTCAGTCCGAACCATGTCCGGAGATTTTTAAGCCAAGAGGTCCTTCTTCTTCCAGGGGGTCTCTTTCCTTGTATCTTCCCCTGTATTATTAGTTGGAGCAAGTTGTACTTATCGCCACGCATTATATGTCTCAGATATTGCAGTTTTCGTTGCTTTATGACCTTTATAACTTCTGTACCTTTGTTGACCATCTGCAAAACCCTTTCGTTGGAAACTATCCGTCCATGATGATTCTCAGAATTCTTCTGTACACCCACACTAATATCTTGTATACAGACTTGCTTATCTATAATGATTTACCTTCTAGATAAAATAAATATAAAAAGGTATATGATTGGTGAGTCACCTACAATATTAAAAGAAAGCATTCGATACTCGATTGTCGTCATATTTATGTAATAAAACTAAAAGCATAGTTTTAGCTCAAATTTTCCGATAAATGAATGAAGTGTGGCAGCTGGTACTGGCGAGTCCATCGACCCCCCTTCCGCCTTCGCCTTCGGATGAGCATGAATTACGTAATTTTAATATTTTTTTAAATTTTGAATTACGTGTCCTCAGTGATACATCAATATTTATTTTTAATAATATTTTTGCTCTCCATATATGATCCTCAAATTTAACGTCTTAAAGGATTGAAGGTTAAAGGGAAGGGATCTACCGGTCACTCTGCATGTGTAACACTGCTCGTCCCTGCGCTTTCATCCGCGTAAATTTCTCCGTTTTTTTTGCTCCTTCACCCCTATTGATCCGAGCGTGAAGTTATGTAACCTAAAGCCTTGCTCAATATATAGGCAATCCAACACTAAAAGATTTTTTTTGATTCCAACCAGTAGTTCCTGAGATTAGCGCGTTCAAACAAACCAACTCTTCAGCGTTATAATATATGTATAAGTTGTACATCTTACAGTAGAGGAGTTGTACAGTGACAATATATTACATAGAACTGTGATTGTGCAAGTTTCCTGCTTAGAGATGCCTCCAATTTTAATAAAACCGTCAAGATCAAGTATTTATGCATTTGCTTATAATTCGATAAATATTTATTTAATTGCCAACGTTTTCTATTGCTGTATGCAGTGTAGGTATTAAATAAATTGTAGGAAAAGCAAGTAGAAGAATATATAAAACTTTTCCCCTCAATCATGGCCACCCTGCCGTGTGTTTAATCTGTGGCGCGAGATCGATGGCGTGTCGTGCGAATGATTCGCGCTGCCCTCACGTCAACCGCACCTTCGACTGAACACTATTTTTTTTATAGATAAGGAGGCAAACGACCTATGAGCTCACTTGATGGCTCCTCATCACTACCATTCATGGACTACTGAAACATCCAAGGGGTTACAAGAACGTTGTTGGCCTTCAAGGTTTTATTCTTGAAGATACCTACCTATGTTTTGACATTTGATTTCACAGAAACACTTTTGTGGTAGCAAATTATTACAGCAGCCGGACTTTACTGATGCTTTTACTAAGCCATACCGCGCGGAATTTCATACAAGTATTTATTTCAAGCTTAACACGAGGTCAGGAGAGGCGAGGTATCATGTCAGTGTGGTTCATAGACTTTCGCTCGACAGTGGAATGTATCAAGAGATCGGAGCTTTCTCTTTTTAGCTAACTTTAAAGAAAAGAGAGGTTCTCAGTTTGGATGTTTCTAGTTATTCCGACAAAACTTCGTAATTTATGCACCGATTTAATTTTTTTTTGAAAGGATGAACTTTTGGATTGGTAACTTAAAATTTTCACAAAAATCGGTCCAGTTATTTTTTATATCCAAATAACGAAACATTTGTCACAAAAGTGACAAGGAGTATAGCGTTTGAAGTCAGCTTTTTCTGAAGTAATTTTTATGAAAATAGGATCAGACCAGATTTCACTATGGGCAGCAATATGTACTTTTCTTGAGTAAGCAGAGCTCTACTGGAATAAGCTTACGAATGTCATGTTTTATAGGACCGTTCAGGTAGTTAACAATTTGTCGAATTAATTAAAATCAACATTTACAAAAGTAAACATTTCTAATACGTCTAAATAAGATAAGATATTATTTATTGTGTTGTTAACATGGTTTACATGAATTGCATGCAAGATATTAAATACAAGTTTATTTTCAGTACATAAACCGATTTCCAACGCAATTAAAAGTGTACTTTCGAAACATATTTTCTCCGTTATCTTGATTTTAAAACGAAACTACTTATACGATTTTTATAAAAAAAATTGTAGGACAATTTTAAAAGCGCAGCCTATCATATAAAAGAATTTCTAATATCGGTTCATAAACGGCGGAGATATGCGCGAACATATATAAAAAAAACATAGAAATTTGCAAATTGAAAACCTTCCTTCTTTTTTAAGTCGGTTAATAAAAATGTCAACACGTCTAACCGTATAAAACGGCAAACGAATATGGAAATTGAGATTCACGAGCTCGACATTATTAACAACTCGATATACAGTATAAAACACACTTAATGTATTGTTTTTATCATTGTTACTCAGAGACCTTGGCCTTTGACACTTCATTTCGCCTTTTTTTTTATTATGAGGCGCTTTCTTCCAATTGAAATTGGCACTTCAAAGCTGTCGCATGCGTTTTTGGACTTCGTTGATCCCACCTACTTACCATTTACCTTGGACGTCCAACTGGACGGCGGCCAATAGGACACCAAGTAAGGCTTTTCGGCTGCCCGATCCACTCTCATTCTTTCTACGTGTCCGAGGTCGAGCTGCCTCAAATTCGCCGATGATATTAGGCTTAGACACTAGCTGTTGAACTTCCAAATTCTTTCTCTATCTCATGTTAGAATCCTTCAATATCCCAAATAAGTTAATCAGAATGATTAAAGTCATCACACACCAAAGTATATTTACTGTCAAAACACTCACCGAAGAGTATGTTGTGGTCACAGGCCTCAAACAAGGAGATGCCCTTTGACCGATAATATTTAACATTGTTCTCGGATACTTCATCCGAAAGGTACAAATACATGATGGTATGCCGAAGACCTGGCAACACTAGGACAGTGTGAGGAAAACGTTCGGGCTATGGTAGTAGTAGAAAATAAATTAGCCTCATTTTTTTTGAATTACTAAAAATTGTTCTCTTTTAAGAACTCTGGGATACTCTAGTATGCTCTTTTAGTTCATAAAGCCCTCAACTTTCTTTTAACCTCGGCTTCACTCAATGTTTTCCAAGAAGTAGGCAATTTATTAAAAAAATATTGTAGCCATCCACAACATGCTTCTAGGGCCGTATTGCGTTGTATCTATTGTTGTATTGTTTCTCAAATATACAATGTTGGGAATGTCAATATTTTTAGCTCTTTGAAAATTAAATTGCCCCGTTGCGTTAAGTGTTAGCATTGGTCGGGTACGTTTTTTATGAGCTCGAAATGCAATAAATCAGTTTCTTATGGAAAATCATTTGTAATTTTACACCTCAAAATTAGTCGTATATAAATTTGAAAAAAAAAATCCAACCCTAACGGTAAGAAACCGGGAGTTTATTGATTGTTCGATCGCTAATTGTAATAGAAGACCACGCTAAACTTTTTACAAAGTTGTTCGATTTTGGTAATTCTTTTTTTTTGGATAGGATCTCGAAATAAATTCTGTAAAAATTTGGAAAAAAAATTCAAACTCTAACAATTTTTGATTGTTCACTCGCTCCTTATAATGTAAGACCTTGGAAAACTTTTCACAGGGTTGTCTTATTATGATAATTATGTGTAAGTTCTTTAACTAATATAAGCATACTTAAGTCATTTTGAATCGTAGTAACACTAACTATTGGTTAAATTACGAAATTGCGTAGTTGAGAGTATGCATTTAAGTGGTGGATATGTTATCCTGGTGTATATAATCGAACATATTTATTAATAAATGTGTATCCATATTCGTTTTATACTATTTTATTTTTAGTGTAACAAATCTACATCCTCAGAAATATTAATCTACATTTATCATTTCTAGCAATGGCATCAAGTTGTGACGTAAACTAGCTGGTCTCTGTGGTTTCACATTGATATATTTTGCCATTTTTTACAACATTTTGCATTGCTGCTCCACTCCTCTCAAACTTTTATCGTTATGCGTTAGCGATATAATAGATTTTTCGATAAATGGGCTATCCAACACTAAAGGCATTTTCAATTCACACCGATTCCTGAATAATTCCTGAGATTACCGCGATCAACTAAACAAACAAACTCTTCAACTTTACAATATTTGTACATATTTTAAACTGTTGATTTAAAAGTGCAAAAGAAGTAACAGCAAATAGAAGCAACGCGAGGCGGCATAAGACGGAGCCGATTCCCTGAGTAAACGGCGAGATTGGATCTCGGCTCGTTATCGTGTCGTGGACGTGTCGTGCGGCGCGTGATGTATCGCCCCGACACGTCGCCCCGTGCGGCAACTTTTATTAAAAACCGAATAGATGGGCGCCCCTTCCCCTCCCTAGCCGATGCTGTTAACGTAGATCTAACATATATATTGGTGCAATGTACGTGTCTTCATATTAATATTGCCCATATGGCAACATCTGTCGGATTCTTTTAGATCATGTAACCAATCTTAAAACGAAAGACAGTTTTTGCAAAAAGTGTCAATGTTTTATGTGCATTATAATATGTGAATAAACATCTGATCATTAATTAATTTGAAAGAAATGTCTAATAAATAAGCAGTTTCAATTGGTAGTTTGTATTTAAAAAAAACGCTGCCATTGTTATAAGACTTACGTCTTGTGTTACAAATTTCTTTTCCTTACATAAATTGCACAAAGATAAACATCTACATTTTAAATAATTATTTATAGGCCATACAATAATTTGCTCCGGGTGGAAACCGAACCGACGACTCCGACGCCGCTGCTACTGTCATAGCAACTGCCCCAACCGGTCATCAGAAAGGGTGTAAAGAACTCAGTTTCTTAATTCAGAAATGTTATATTAATTTCTCTTGCTCCCAATGACTCATTTTTGCCATTAACGCATAATATTTGGTTGATTGCGCCTCGCTTAACTACTAAAAGATTGCATTACAGTCTTTAAATAAAATATGTGGTGAAAATTTGATTTGCGTTTGAGAAATTGTTCAATGTCCAATACATTGAGCGATTTTTAAATCGAAATTCTCTTTTATATTTTTGTTCGTAATTTGTTTGAATAAAATTGTATCAAAATATGTTATATCTTCATAGAAATGATCAATGGTAACTGCTTTTTGTAGTATGTCATGGACATTTTTATGTATGAAAAATACTTTCACAATTTTATTTCAATAAGTTATCACAATAAGTCTTTATGATTTTTTATTTGATCCAAGATAATTAGTATCACTAACAATATGTATTTGGAAAAAAAATATGTACCCGGTGCTTTGTGTTGAGTTTGAGTTTTTGTGGATTGAGGCTTACCTGGAACAAAACACATTTTAATTAGCATAAAAAGTTTAACTACAGAAAAACTAACAATACAGAGTTACTTTACAAAGTCGGCGTAAAATAAAGTATGCATGATTTTTGGGGTTGCCGGATGACCATTCCTATCCTTTTCTTTTCCCACTCCTTTCTCCTCCAAATCCTTAATACTGAACCCATCTTATCCAATAAACCTGTTCTATCCAATTTTCCAGGTTAACAACGCACTCGCGACTCTCCGGATGTTGTGTGTGTCTTTGGACGACGAGATCGCTTAACAACAGGTGAATCGTCTGCTCGTTTGTCTTACTTTTCATAAAAAGAATATCCAGATTCACAGAAAAACTTTTAAAAGCATTTCACTGTTTTTGTTTATTTGCCAACGCCTATTGTAAATGACAGCCAACTGCCAAAGCCTATAAAAGAAAGTAAACGTTTTCATATATAAGATTAATGCGGTAATCAGCAGTACACATTGTCACGGCACAAAAGACCCAAAATGGGGCGACGGGGATAGATCGGAACGGGGAGAATATATCGGGGAGTGATTGAGGAAGTTACGAATAAAATTTGTGGCGTGGAAGAGGGACGGGCGATCGGGAGAGGACGTGTATCGAATAGTTTGGGGACGCACTTAGGAGGGTCAAGTCAACAGCCGATGTGGCCGCGGTATGTGCTTAGGCCTGCGGTTGAAAAGGATTGTGTGAAATATGTCCTTATCTCCTTCTTACTGCAGGGATAAATATGAAATAATATTTTATGTTATGTGTTATTCATGAATCCTTTGGTATTCGTCAAACATGAAAAACATACACAATTTCCAATAAATGTAACAATCAAAATCTTCTCTAATTGGCACATAAATGGCAATTCAGTCAAAGGGCCAGGGCGTGACGTTGTTTTTTAAAACAATATCCAACACGACTAAAATTATAATAAAAGTTTTCCAAGGCAAGTCAGTTAGTGCGTAATTTGACATTGTGTTATGACTTTTGACACGCTAATTTGTTTGTCTAGGATTTTTGTATATTAATGTTAGTTATATGACATTTTGGCAGTCAATTCGTCCTTTTAGTAATTGGTTACTTAGTGTCATCACTAATTTTGTGGTCTTATCACTGTTTAATGCAAATTTTTTATTAAATAATTGTTGGTTCCATTAACACTTGTTGTGACCCAGTATTGTTACGCGAGAAATAAATTAAAAGTAGTTGTGTCAATTTTATGTTGATTTTTGGATATGTGAATGCAGTGTTGTTGGTCGAAAATAACAAACAGATTTAAAAATACATATGTTAGAATAATATAATAGAATGCCTGACCCCAAATAGAACTAGGATGTATGGGACAGAAGAAGATGTACAACGCAAGTGCCATGAAGTTACTAAAAACATTGTTATTAGCAGGTTGAGGTAAAATATCTATTTCAAAATTGATTATTACAAATCTATTGCAAAGAGCATTTATTCCAGCACACGGTAAATACTAAGAACAGAGAAGCTTTTCCAAGTGCAGAATTTGGCGAGCGTTCGGACGCACGGCATTGGAGAGTTTTAATTTCTATAAATCTGCTTCCTCCCTTTGTCTCAATGGAACTAATTGCAACTTGCAAAGTGCACCTGCAGATCTGGATTAAAGCTTTGACCGGTCTTAGACTGCATTTAGAATTAAGGACTTCCATTTCGTAAGGGAAACCTTTTGAGTTTTTTTAATCAAATTTAAATGAAATTAATAAACTAATACCTACTTATTTTTACAGAAAACATCGAAACCGACCTCAAATGTGAATGCATTCGTGAAACAACTAAATCCGTTATTTTTATTTAAAAACTAATTGTTCGACTGATTTTTGCCAGAATCATGTGGGGTTTGGAGGAATGAAATAATATAATATGATTTTAGGAGTGAATGGTAACATTTCGTATTATTTAAACTTTTATGAAACGATCAATAATTAATATGCGTTTTTCTATTTTTAACTTTAAGTTGTAAACGTGAAACACAAGAAGCAGTTTCTAGAAAATCGGCGCTTAAAAAATTAAATAAACGAAGAATGTCACCAATAATAAATTATTTCCAAAAACAACGAAACTGCCTTAAAAATTAACTGTTGTGAGACAAATTACTCAGTTATTAAGATTTTAAAAAAGAAATTGTCGGACCACCAGGAACCGGTTCGCAAAAAAAGAACTTTAAAAATAGGTCCATAACTTCTGCGGAGAAATCATGCAGTCGAATTGAGAAGCTTCTGTTTGAAGTCGATTGAAAGTCTCCTACTATCGTAAGGTCGACATTCAAACAACTACTGCTTTACCAATCATCGCACATACGTCGAAACGAAGATGCATCTAATTCATTACTTAATCCGATATATTCAAATGGCTTAAGGCCTCAGCGCGTCCGTGCGTGACGAAGAGTGGCAGCCATCTGACGGGTGATCTCGTGCTGCGCCTAAATTGATAGAGACGCATTTAAATATTTTGTTTTTAATAAGACATGCGCGTGATGAAAATGCATTTAGCTGTAAGACGGTGATTCGGATGCTGGTTTTTGAGTCGTTATAAGTTTGAGTTCTCTGTGGAATCTGGACTGTAATGGTGATGGTGTCAAGATGCTCTTTAGCTATTATATTGTCATTAGTTTAGCTTATGTTTCGCTGTGGAATATAAATGACATTATATAGTTTGGTTTGACTTAGGGCTGATACAAAATTGTGTTTATTTTTGTATTCCATTTTTTTTTAATATTAACGTAAACCTCTATGATTTTATATATTAAATTCAACTTTCTTAATATGATGGACAAACTCAAATAAAAGGTAATGCATATCTTCTTCCTAGCCTTATTCCCAAATCACTTGGGGTCGGCCTCTAATCCAACCAAATATTACCTGAATATCAGTTTTTATACAGAGCAACTGGCATTTGACCTCTGCTACGCAAAGGGATAAACTGTATTTGAATGATGGATCTGTTGTCAGGATAATTGAAGGCCGAACAATTCCTTAACGACTGTCAAAGGTGTTCTTGATGATTGGACCGACTTTTTACATGCCCAACCAACGCATGCATCATCTTTCTTTTCAAACAATCGGCAATGCCCTGACTCAACCAAGAAACAACAACATAAAGTCATAGTCCCCCCGCGGGGTTCGAACCGGAGGTCGGTTTGTTGAGCAAATGCCCATTCCAATAGGCTACGGAGACAGAAAGAATATACATATATATCAATAACTTTATTACTTAAGAAGCACTGCAAATGTTGCTTGAAACGAATTCCTCTTTAAGACTAGTGTTGCCAGTTTGCGTCACTTGGCGCTAAATACAAATTAGTGATTGCAGCATTTACGTGTTTGGATAGCTATCGATGTTGCGAATTGTATAATAATAAATTTGCACGAATTATCTTAAAGACATTTGGAACAAATTCAACTGAATAATTTCGTTATCGTTTCCCAGATTTGTCACAATTGATTGAATAATGGTTTTCATTAAATACGCGGAAGAATGTGGATTGATAAGCTTTTCGTCAGACAACTTTGTTGGTATTACTTCATAAGTATTTAGTTAAATATTAATACTAGTATAAGTACTAATAATACAATAAAACGCTTTTAAAAAATTATATTGTATTTTGTTTTGTTTCATAAAAACAATTTTTGAACATAGAAAATAATTTTCTGATTTTATAAGTTTTATTTAACACTTATAACAAATAAATTTTTTGTTCTATGTATATAATTTTACATGTTTACATGCTTATTGTATACTTTACTTATTACATATGTTACGCTTTTAATGTTTCAAAAAAATATAAAAAAAACTCTTTTGTGGCTACTTTGTAAAAAATGTTTTGATAGACAAACAGTTTGTCTTTTCTTTCATCCGAGTCTTTCTTCTTGGAAATGTGTAAAGATATCAAAGATGTATCGCATACATTTTCGCATCCGATTTGCCTCTTGGAGCTATGACAAAATTAATCACAAAGAAAAAAATACAGCAGTTCATGCTAAGTATTTTGGTCCTCACAAGATAATTAAAATCCATATGGTACTTGCAGCTTTGCAGCTTTAAACAGCTATTAGTTGAGAAATTTGGTAAACAGCAACGTCTTGTACAACAAGTAAAAATTTAATTTTGTTATTTTGGATTTACATAAAAATAGCGATATATATAAATAAGTTTCATAACAACAGAGATGTCTGGGCGGAACCTTGGGTAAACATCAAACACGCAATTGGTCGGTTGTTTCCCTTTTCCCTTCCACCGCGACACCACAATTGCTTTTATTTTTTCTTAAACAATAATGTCCCATTTGGAAAGTAACGTAACAGGGCAGTAGCCGTAATGGGCGGAATGTGGGGGAGAGGAGGTTTTTATTGTGCGGCCGAGTCGGCGCGTTTAACGAGGCGGCCGGCGATTCATTACGCCCAAAAGCCACCAAGAAATGTGCGCGTTTTATTCATCTAATGTGAATAATAAAAGTTTTGTACGCTGTCCCTTTGGCCCAGTGGCCGGCTCGAGCGGTTTATTGCTCTGAGACAGGGCATAAACGAGGCAGTGTGTTTACGATATGTTTTTGGCAGGGGTTGCCCATTGCGATGGCTTTAAGTATACGAATCAGCCTTTTAGCTCGCATCGGACGATACTATCTCTTTACTTAAGAGGGACAATTTAGACCAAAACTTCTTTGGCTATCCTCCATGTGGCGCAGAGCTGCTCTAAGATTGTTTTATTTCTTACTTCAGAACTGTCGCAAGTGTTGGAAAACTAAATTATTCTATACAGGCCTATTTTACTATAGTTGTCTAATAATACTACAAAAACTACGGACGAATGATTTTTGATTCTGGCAACATCTGTGGTTTTGCCTTGAGATCACTTTATTTATTTTCCTTAAAGAATTGCCGTGCCTGCTCTCCAATCTTCTCAACTCGATGGCCCAAAGTGTTTAACGAATATTTGCAAATATCTCACAACAATGCACAATTGTTATGAGGTATTTGCAAATACCTCATAACAATTGTGCATAATTGTGTCAAATTTAGTACTACAGATCCTATTAACCTGATGATTTTCGTTATCTAGTGGTTTAGGAATTTGCTTTACAGACCGGATGTCCATCCTATTGAGCTATGACTGTAAACCAACAGAAAATGTAACCGTGTCTTTGAGCACTATAAAATCTCCCGCATCCCGGTTAATATCATCAGATTGACAGCTGTGGCCGAAATGCACTCAGAACATGTACTTGTAGATATATGTATGTAGGTCGCCCGACTAACGTGCACCGTACATGTCATAACATATTTTTTCGTATAATCTTCAAAAACTATTAGCTCCTAGCCTACTCTACTAGCGTAAAGTTTTATTCGTTCGTGAAACTTACCGATCCGTACAATATCACTCGTTAAAAAATTAGTGTGAGCAGACCAATATCTCGGTCAAGTCGTGCCATAAAGACACCCGGTTGTAGCACATTAGCCCCCCTGCGGGCGCCTTGCAATTAGCATAAAATAATCACCTCCATCAGGGTTTTTTTGCGATGTCTTTTTGTTATCAGGCTCGGCCATTAAGGATGTAAATGTCGAGAAGGAAGGTGAGGTCCGTAATTTTATTCGCTTTATTATCTCGCCGCAGATAATGGCCCACGTGCCCCCGACGCCGCCGACGCCCCTAATCTTCGAGTAATTCATTAATTTTATTCTTATATGAAAATTTCAAGTCCTTTTAAGTGTTTCGTCGTTTTATATTGTTTTGTCTCGTTCGGTGTAAGCATATGAGAAACAAGATTGTCACCAGTAATTTTGCATGGCTATAGGCTATATTAAAGGAAATTGAAAATTTTCCATTACTACTACTACTATTCATCACAAACTTTTCCCCCGAGGGAAAAGGATTCTTAATCAGTTCAATGTTACCCCTTAAATTAAATTTTTTAAAGATTTAGATTTTTTAAGATTTGTGAAGTCTACGATTCTGCATTGTAGTCGCGTGAAGGACTATGTCCTATACTATTGTCCTAGAAGAGGTCTTAACCCATCACTGGTCTAAGGCCAAAATAGACTGTTACTTTAAATGAGCGTAGTTATTAATAAAAAAATAACTTACACGATTTATATTAGTTATAAATATATAATTTCGGTGACCTTGCATATCTTGACGTTGTGGTACTTCCCCAGATGATCTAGCATTTGTCTACAGCAAGAGCTGGTGTAAATTATTAATACTGGTGTAGTTTATTGGAATTCGTAACATGTTAATATCATTGAATTAAAATATCCAAATTTTCGTTTTATTATGTAACAAACAACTCGGATACTTTGTACAGAATTTAGTATTTCTCATATATATACATGAGGCATAAAAGAAATGATAAGTTAACCACAGATTGGGCAAATTTATTACACAACTACTTCGACGGAGATTTTCTTCCCAATAAAATATACTTTGGCGAAGCCTCACTATCCGGACGCAGTATTCTATTTACTGTACTTCAAAATCTCATGTGATAAAAAAAAGTTGATTCGCCTGGTGTCTACAAATAAAGTCCGACTTTGTAATGAATATTTTCCCAAAAACGTTATCTATGAAAAATGTCTGAAAATTAAAAAATCTGTCGTTAAAATTTCACAAAGAGCTGGCTTTTGTTGGTGAAAAGGTGTAATAAAAAGGAAATGCATAAACTTTGACGAATCGAGTTAGTGACCGCAGTTAGCGGTACCTCCTTGGTCTATTAATGTAAAATGTTTGAGGTTATAGAAAGAAAAAAATCTTTGCTTGGATTGGATAACATGTAAGATTTTGTAAATCACGGGGTCCTAGATAGTGTCAGCGTTTTTGCGAAAGTTTTAAAACTCTGTATGCATTGTAAACGCAAGTCTATGTGTTTTCGTTAATATTGGCAAAATATTTGCAATTTTACCAATATTTCTCAACCATACCAAGTACGCTCAATACTTGTTCTACGATATGGTTCACGACGATAGTCGAACGGCGGAATTTGAACCCTCGACCACGTGATCTGATGTCCGTATCCTTAACCATTAGGCCATTGGCGCTTGTACTTAATGATGACTACGATTCCTTAAAATATTGCGTCAATTACTATTTCGGTTATTGCCAGAAGTGAGATGTTTATCGCCACAATACACTGCATTTATTTTTAAGTATAATATGTGAAACTTTGTGTGTATGTACTGGTAGTAATGGAGTGATGCAGAAAAGGATGGATTTAGATGGGATTCGGTGTAGGTAGATTGGCATAAATGATCGATTCAATAAATATCCCGCGGATGAAATCGTTAAGCGTTAATTAATAAGTAGTATTTTAACATAATTTTATTCGTAAATATCTTTTGTTTTATTGTTTGTCATATCATTTTCTCACATCCACTATGCGTCTCCCAGTTATTTATCTCTGCACTACCCCAAGGTTTGGCTGGAAGAAAATGTCGTTTGTCATTAAGTCCGGCCTTGTACGTTACCTTGTGCAAAAGGATTAAAAATTAAACAGTTATACATACATGGACCAAATTATTTCTTAGATTTCAAACTTAAAACACAATCTCTTTAGCCTTACAAATATTGGATATCAGATATTAGCAGTATAAATTTCCGCCCACGCACCTACTACTAGCACAAAGCATCTTCCGCCACCTTAATTACGGACTGGATTCGTTATACTAGATTTATGGCCTCGCCTCCGTCAGATATCGGTACTAAATAACTCCCCGAATAATTTATTAACATGGAAAATGGCATTCGTCATAAATCCCGCCTTCTTTATGGGACAACGGAGCTTGCTCGAGACGATTTGCCAAATGTCAATGTTCATAACCTATGTTTGTTTTAGAAATATTTATGGAGTAGTTTGGAAACTTTTGACGGGTGTACATCTAAGGAAGCGTAGTAAGAAATATTTATAAAATATTTTCTTGTTTTGCACAACTGGATTCAAACATAATAACTAAATTATAGCGACAACTAATTTTGAATTGAGTGTTTAAGAAGCTAATTGAGTAAATTTCATTGTATAATTTGAAAATTAATTTAAGATTACAGTATTGAAAACAAAAGAAGCATATACGCCATAGGCAGCTATTCAACTAAAAATGCAGATGATACCTCATTTTTGCCTTGATTCCAGCTTACGTGCGATTCGGGCGTCATTTTTGTCACGTTACGCAAGCGCCGTGGCCCTCGACTAATTTCACGCGGCTCTGCGCGCGCCCGAAATAATCCGACAAGACGAGCGTTATTTATCGTCCTCGGAACAGTTATGGCCTCTCTTTGTCACAATTACACTATTCTAACCAGAGTCAAGACGGAACCCAACGATGTTTGTACAGGACGACTGGTGAGTGACCTTCAATATTCTAGGACGTTTTATGCGTTGATCATATATAAAGTATGTTAGTAATATTAAAAGCAAATATTAATTGAGCACGAAGTAAACATAATCGAAATTAAGTGATTATTTACAAAACCCATGTGCATGCTAGCAGTCTCGGCACAAGCCGTGACATTTTCGAGTCAATGAACTGCGCCAGCTGGCCATCTGTTGGCTGCAGGATTCGTATCCACGCTTTATCTATTTATTTGAAAACTATGCCCTAATTTGGTGACAATCAAGTGCCGAGTGCTCTCCTCTAATATCGAAGGTGCCTCACCATCAGCTTGTACATATGGTGTGAGACCTTCGCCCTCCATTCATAAATAATAGGCTCCATTTGTATGGCAGCCAATTAGACGTTATTCATTAGCCGCTTTGCATTTCGGATTCATCGCCCACGAACAAATAAGAGGGACATTTCAGCTGCTTTATGTTGGATGCGTGTTATAAATATGGTAGCAACGAACTATGACCGTCCCACACGTTGTCAGCTTCACAGTCCTCTGTTAATTAGATCAATGTGTTTGGATGAGGAATGTAGTAAGAACTGACATCATAACTCCTTTTTATTATACAATTAAATAAGAATGACATTTATACGATACTTTTATTTTTAAATCCCCGAAGGAATACATTCTTTTATATTTGTGTGTTTGACATCATAAATTCGAAACGGCTTCTTTGGTTTTGATTAAGTTTTTTGTTCAAAAAAGTGACTTTATCTAGTGATTCGTTAGAAAATTCGATTAGATTTGTTTGAATCTATTAGAATTTTTGGCTTCTTTTAGTCTAATTGTCTTTGCAGGTGCTAACTTTTTTAAATCGATATACAAAATATATACAGTCTGGTACAAAAGTAATAATAAAAAAAAATAATAGACGTCACAATTACAACATAATTTTTTGACCTTTATATTCAAGCTTACGGACGTAAAGTTATTTTTACACTCACATACATATATTACAATATCCGACACTTAACAATCTTTTTTGAAATTTGCAAGCAAATGAGTGCATAAAATGACATTGTGAAATTGTGCACTCGGTATCTAGGTTTTTTGTATATGGTATATTGTTTATTGTAATATTTTTCAATGGTGCTCCGCTACAAATGGTCATAGCGTGATGTTATATAGCCTGAAATCTCCCTCGATAAATGGGCTATCCAACATTGAAATTATTTTTTAATTAGGAACAGTACTTCGGACAAACAAACAAACTATTCAGCTTTATATTATTAGTATAGATTATTAGATTCATCGTAGCCAGGAATACACAGCGTAGGCGCGTAGAGCAGACCCTCGGCGTCAGAGGAAGCGGAGCTAATAAGGAAGTGAACGCGATGAGCGCTCGCATCCATCGAGGGGATCGACGCTCCTCCTTCACTTATATCCAATTTAAACCAGCTCTTTTCATCACAAGGAGGTCACTACGCAACAATGTACGCCGTATACTTTCTGATAGCAGACGGATGTTTGATTGTGACACAATTGACACCTGTTATTGAAAAAAATCTGACTGCCGTACCAGGAGACGGATGCGGCTTGGCGGTGGGTGACGGCTACACTTCTAGCGGTCTAAAACTCTATGTCTACATTGACTTCAATAATAACTGCATTGTCTTCAAAATTGAATAACTGAATTTAGAGTAAAATAACAAAATTAATTACCTTAGATAAGAATATTTGAAAACTATACTAATATTACATAGCTGAAGAGTACATTTGATTGAACGCGCTAATCTAAGGAACTACTAGTCCGAACTGAAAATAATCTTTATTCAGTGTTGAATAGTCCATTTATCGATGAAGGCTTTAGATTAAATGACATCACGCTATGACCAATAGGAGCCGTGCATTAGTGAATTATTTTGCAAAATCGTTAATTTAATTTTAAAACTTTCGTTGCGTGGGCTGCTTAAATGGTAAAAGTTTCCCAACAATCATGTATAACAGAATGGTTTTCTTAAAAAGATCTGAAAATAAGTCCACGATATCAAAATCAAATCAAATCAAAATATGTTTATTCACATAGGCGCTTGCACGCTCTTATGAAAGGTCATACATAGGTTTTTCATAGAGATTCGTTCATTATAAGCTACTACCAGCTCGGAAAGCAGATTCTACTGAGAAGAG
>JAOCPS010023216.1:0-17469 GCA_025505425.1 Graphium colonna | reverse complement strand
CGCCGCCCGCGCCCGCGCCCGCGCCCGCCGACAGCCCCTCCAGGCTCTCCAGGTTGGCCCTACGGTACAAAATATGCTTACTCACATACACGCTTGCACGTTCTTATCATCGCTCGGAAACATCTTTACCAGTGATACCTAAAGAGTTCCAGGTGGACCCCCAGTGGAGTGGACGTGGAAACAGAGACGTTGGCGTGACAAAGAAATGGGGGTGCATAATTAGTTAGCGGGTCTATGAAAATTGATCTATTCGCAATGGTGTAAAAAACAATGTTGGCTTGACTTCACTTATTAATGTAGGCAGAAAATATTTTAGAAATCTCAGCGACTGTTACTTGTAAAAACTTGCATATTCCTTAATCAGTACAACGTGTCAAAACTTGCAAAGCGTCGACTAGTGATGTATGTTCATGCAATTTTGCATGAACTTGTTTTAATCTTCACTAATATAAATACAAATGCCAAGTATAAACGTTACTCATTTGTTTCCGGAATGTTAGTGTTTGCCAGTGTCGAAAAAGTAAGCTTACCTGCCTATTCATTACGTTAGTTATACGCACATATTTTTATTTTATTATGTATAATGTGTATTTGCAATGTTGCGCATTTTAGGTAGTTTTTAAAAATTAAATACAGAACACAGCCATTTTTAGATACTTCCATAAAAATGAGAAAACCGAGAATAATTGAAATTTTTGTCCCTACTTTATTAGATTTTTTTTACCTGACTTTGTGGTGCTGTGGTGCTTACTAAAGAAAAGATATACTATGATTAAGCTGCATGACTAAATATTTCAAGTTCCTCATAGTTGGTAATGATAAATGACTTAGGCTGCGTTGTTCGAACCATAGTTATCTCTAACCAGTGGTCTGACTCTATACATCATTTTGACATTTCGGTACAAAACTAACCATTGGCAAAGTTATTTACGAATCAAACAACTCGGCCTTAATAAAATATATTTTCCTAAACTCTATTTGCCTTTACGTACTAGTAACGGGTATCAAAGTAATAATTAAGTATTTTAAAATATTTTACATTACATTAAAATAGATTCCGCAGTTTTCATAAAACTATTATGGAGCTTAGCAGTTTATTGCTTTTAAATATAAGAATCAGTTTGCCGCCAGTAGATACTTTGTTTATTCTGTTGCAATAATTAGCTAATCCTTTTATCTTATAATAGCCATATCCTGTTAAGTGAAATTGGCCAATGATTACTAAAACAAAGTATTTTATTTACAGGCAAGTATGTATCTAATAAGAAAAATAGCTGAATCTAAGAGAAAAGGTCGACAGTACAGTGTTGATTATTAGAATTTGATTTTCTGCCATCAAAGGCATCCAAACTATTGCCCATATGCCTTTTATGTAACAGTCTTGTGCATTGACTCCGAAACCATCTAAGCTCGAAGACCATTCAAAAAGGTGTCATGCTGACAAAATAGGTAAAAAAGACGAAGAAAACCGCACACCATTGGAGAACAGTTAATTTTACCCGTGTTGAAGAGCAAATCCCCATTTGGCGTAGTCAAAAGAATTCCTTTGAGTAACAACACCGTACAAAGACGAATGGATGAAATGAGCTCTGATATTGAAAGTTTCTTGTGTAAATATCTGTCATATGAATCAGCTTTACCTAGTTATGAGGCGTTATTGTTGGCATATGTTCGATTTGTTATATATTTGTTATATATAGCGATTAATCCTATATCCTCCATATAGGATTAATCGCTTCAATTTATGATTGATGCAATTAACAAAATATTTTCATGTTCATTTGCACAATTGTGCGATGAAAATTATGAAAACTTTCAACGACTACTCTTACATACAGAAGTACGCTGGTTGTCGAAAGGTGAATGTTTAACAAGATTCAACTCACTTTTTAAATCAGTTTTTGAGTTACTGGAATGTAAAGATCCTGATTTACAACAAATCCTGATCAATTTGAAAGCAGCCTTCGCGTATTTGACAGATTTGTTCAAAAAATTTAATGACATTAACATACAATTATACAACCTCAATTTAATACAAACAAAGAGAAAATTACATTTCAGTTTTTCTTGGAAAATTAAAATTTATCACGCAAAATATTAGTCGGCGCAAAATTGTTACAGTTTACGCACAACATTTTGTCTTGCATGATAACTTCAAAATCAGATTTGAAGATTTTCTAACGATGGAAATACCACCATCGATCATAAATCCATTTGATGAAAAGAATGTGGAGAATGTGATGTTACAAGAGGAGCTACTCGAGCTTAGCACTAATGAGGAGCTGAAGGTGAAATTTAAAAAGAGGGTATCAAACATTTTGATTACAGACAGAAATACCCGAGAAATATTTTGAACTGTGGGGAATTGCGAAAAAGCTTTTGATAGCGATTTTCTCATCCTATCTCGTCAAAATAAGTTTAAGTGTCATTACAAATATTTTCAAAAAAAAAAGAGTAGATTACATATACCCAGAACGGGGAGATTTGCGGTTATTCCTAACAAAGACAAATATGGATAATTTGCTGTCAATCCATCAAGTACATCCCTCCGATTAAATAATATCTATTTTGTGATTGTCATCGTTAAGTTACGTAACGTTATTAATGTTTTCTGACAAACATGCTTGGAAATGTAAGCATTATTTTTGACAATCTTCTTCGAGATAAATTAAAATTGCTGTACGGGTCAGATACATGCGGGCAGCGGCCGGCTAAAGTTGTATGAAAATCTAAATCTGTCGTGTTTTGCGGCCAGATAAATTACTATGTAAACCCATATCTGTCCTGTAATTTAAAAATGGAATGACCCTTTACTTCAAAACATGGCTACCAAAGAGGTAACTAATAAAGGTTTGATTTAAAGCCAGTTCAGGGCTTGCAAATAGAAAGCTGTTTATTGAAAAAAAACAAAGAATCATTATTGTGCGTGAAAAAATTATTATTGTTCGTTATTCGTCATTGACCTTAAAAAGTAAAATTGTGCGCATTGTTTGAGAAAAGTACGCCCCGCGTAAAAACTGGAATTCAGGTAATATTTGGGTGGATTAGAAGCCGACCCCAAGTAACTTGAAAAAGGGCTAGGAGGAAGAGGAAGAAGTTTTAAAAAGAACTATATAAGTTTGAAAAGTACTATATAAGCCTTGGCCACAACTAGGCATTGATGGACTCACGTATGTGTGCCTCGGCTACGCCTCGGCACACATTTGCACGATCGTCCATCAATGCTTCAGTTACTGGCCGCTGCAGTAATATACTATTAATTTTAATTATTTAACATATTAGAATTAATGCAACACAAGAAAAAATACTGAATAGGGAGTTTACGAAATAAAAACAGTAAGAATTAAGGCACACGCGTCCCCATACACAATTAAAAATCGATTGTCTCAATTTCGCAATTCAAGAGATCAATTGATTGTACTATGAGTGGATGTCAAAAAAGTAAAGTTGGATACATATCGTCTTGCGGGCAGAATAGCAGATAGGTCACTACAATACAAACTAAATAGTAACACATAGTTCCCACGTATGTTAAGAGTATGCAATACTGTTAAGTATTATAACCAGGCAAATATATAATAGCTTTGGGCATATAGAGTCTAGAACTCGTAACTATGATTTTTAGATTTTGTTCCATGATATACCTAATACAGCACTTGTTCAATTAAATATAAATTTGCATTTATGGAAATACTGATTTACGTTTAGGCATGGGTACTAAACTAGGTTTCGTAGTTCCAATGATATTTGAATAAATGTGAAATTATTTTGTGGCGCTAAATAAGCTAATCGCGACGTTCAAATTTGCATTATATAGTGTATAGAATTTTGTTCCATTGCATTAAGCATTAATAATATGTAGTACAGATTTGTTTAAATGCACTCAACCACTTTACTGAACCAATCAACTTTTACTTGTAATGCTACAAAGTTCAAAATCCTCAATTTTATTGATACCGAACAATTTAAAAGCCATGATGATATTTTGTACCAATAAATTTTCTGTAATAATTTTATTTTAAAACATAAATTGTAGTGCTATATAAATAGAATTATGTTAATATTATGTTTTATTCAATTTTAACATAACTCTATTTGTAAAGCAGTTAATTACAAGTTATATTTACAGATTACAGAAAATCTAATTTTATTAAATCTGCATAAAACAACACTATCTGAAAAAAACAATATATTGTGCATGCATTAATATAAAAAATATAATGCTATTAATATTTGATGTTAATCAAATATTAATAGCAACTTATAACTATTTTGTTATATTGCCTATGTTCATTGTCAGTTTTTCAATGGTAAAGAACATTGCCAGTTGAGGTGTTGATGATGAAATCAATCCCACTGTAACTACTTTGATAAGGTTGTAATAAACAACTCCTATCCTTTATGCTAAATAAGTATCTATGTATATATAGGATGATTCGTGAGTCACCTATGGTATTAAAGAACAATTCTTGGTTTATAATTGTCATCACATTTATGTAATAAAATTAGGGGCATAGTTTATGCCCAGGTCTTTCAATGAATGAATAAAGTGTAGTGGTTGTGATCAGCCGGTACACATGAGGCCGTCAACTTCCCCTCCGCCTTCAGTCTCATTCCAGCCAAGACATGTACGTTCGGATGAGCACGAATTACGTAATTATTTTTTTAACTTTAGATAATGTACAATGTATAACAACTTGAATGTATTGAAAGTGACTCACCAGTCACCTTTTATACATGTATTCGAATAGAATTTAATTATTTCCCAATGGTTACAAAGTCTGCAAGCTAACAGCCCCATTGGCTCGTTAATTACCTCAGAAAGTCTGTGAGCTTGTGCTCATCGGAGTAATGGTGTTTAGACTTAGTCTCCATACTGGACTGGGAGCCGGCCGATCGTTGCTGTGAGTGGCTGTACTTATCCATGGATGATTGATGGGCCATTGACCTGTTTTGGTGCTGGAGCAGCATTTGCTGGTGCTGCGACAGCTTGTCTTGCGAGCGCCGGTCCGCCTTGTCGCTGGTCAGGCCAGCTGGAAAGAGAAACAATTCATAATTACAAAGTTATAAGTTGCATAAATTGATTTATTGCACTAATGCTCTGATGTGGTTACCACAACTACAACAGCAACAAATAGTGTTTAAATTATATATTTTCACAATGACACAAAGTTCTAAATTGTTTTCTATGTGTATTATTTTTTTAAAGAAATAAATATGACATGATCCAACCGTTGCTCAAGTACTATTTGAATAATGCGATAGCATTGTAGTTAATTTAAAAATATATGGAAAGTTTTTAAAAACAGTATTTTTATGCATTAGAATGTAGCTGTCTGATTTCTAAACTATAATAATTCCTAGACAAATTTGCTTTAAATCACATCAGCTTCATATCCACATAAATATGATAAAGCTAATGAGTTTGTTTGTTTCATTGAATGTGCCAATCTCAGGAACACCTAATTTGCATTGAAAAATACTTTTAATGTATAATGTTATAGCTTATTTCTCAAGGAAGGTTTTAGGCTACATAAGATCACGCAATGATCAATAGGAGGGCAACATTAATGTAACTGCCGTAAAATCAAGTTAAAGTTATGTGGGTGAAACCGCAAGAAACAGCTAGTAATTTTGTACCTATAAAGATATGTATGCATGATTTGATAATTTAATGATTTAGCATGTCTAACTACATACAATAGGCAATTTTTTATACAAATATAACACTTCCACAAAAGTCATATATTTTTGTATTTAAAAACAAAAATATCAACTAGGTAGATGAAGTTTAAGAAAAACATGAAATATATATAAATCTTACACACTACTACTATATCCCAATAATTTGACATAGATTGGGTTGATCATTTGAAATAAAAAATTAATCAAGAAGAATGTTGCATGAAGATATTTACTACCATACTAATCACGGCTAACTAAAAAACTGGATTAAATAATCTAAATTAAAATAATATGAATGATATAGAAATTCAATAACAAAAAACAAAACTTGAACTTTAAAATGCTAAACATTTTTATACTGCAACTCACTGAGAGCAGCGATGTGCGGCGCTATGGGCAGTTGGTAGTCCTGCGCGAGCGCAGAGCCACGCAGCAGGCGCTCCACCGCCTGACTGTCGGACAGGTTCGAACTGCCCGCATCTAGAGACATGCAGGTGATATCAAAAGGCCTTTTGCCAAACCATCTTACCACCAAATATTATATCAGAGATTTACTTTTTATATTAACTGACTGAAAAAACATTGACCTTTAACAGAAATTATTGCCCTCTTAAAATTTGAAATTTGTAGTATGCTTTAAGAATATGAGACAGTTTATTAAACATCTAATATAATTATAAAAATCTTATGCCACAGTTTTAGTGTTTATACTACATAACTTATTTTAATTATTTTTTTTTTTGTATATTTGGTAGGTATGAGAATAAGTGGTAAAGTATTTTTCATACTTATACCTTCACATTCCATTTTATAATTGCAATTAACATATGGCATCTATATGTGACATTCAGCTTGACAATTGTTCTGTGATATTTTTCTATATCTATAACACATTCCGTATTTAATACTTATTGATATTTTTTAAGATTATGGATTGTAGAAGTTAATTTATATGCGGGTGATACTGAGAGGTACAGCTATATTCAAAAGGAAAAAATTATGTTTTCAGATAAAATTTTAATCACCTACAATTTAATAATGACTGTTACCATAAGACAAATGTATTAACTGTATTTAATACAATTATTTTAGCCTCAGGATTTATAAGTCTGGTACTCCATAACTACTTTATCCTTTAGTTTTACTAGGTTACTACTAGCTTTTAGTTACCACGATTTTACTTAACATAAACATTATTTAAAAAAAAATAAGATAATTATTTAAAAAAAATTTAGGGTCAGTAGTATTTCTTTTATTACTTTAACATAATTCAATTTTGTTTCAATGACATTTTTCAATTTATTCTTAACATGGGATCATAAAACTATTGAATTAATTATAGATAAACAAGAAAATCATATCTACACAGTCTCAAACAATCCATCCCTAATTTTAAATGTTAGATTATGTATGAGATTATATTTTCTTTTTGTTTTCAGTGGAATTAGTGCACATTTCCACATTGTGCAATGCAATTTTGTAACAGATATTTAGTATTAACTAACTAATTGAATCATTAAACTCAATATCCAGCTACCAATTATATTTAAATTGTAATTCATATATTTCATCCTACTGGATTTAACTAGGAACAACATATTAATTTGCACCGTTACTTTGGCTTATTTATATTCAATATGAATTTCATTTTTATGAATAAAACAAAATTCTTAGATTTTTTTTGGTTTGAGGTAATTTTGTAAACAAAACAAGCCATACAAGCAATGCAAGTAAATGCATACCAATAAGTACTAAGTCAATACAAGCATCATTTTATTGAAGACATCACATAATTAAAGTTATGGTGAAAGAATAATACAACAAATAAAAAGGAAATGGATTTTATAGTTATAAAGTCCTCCAACTTTCATTTGCTAGCTTATTTATTTTTGAAAGTAATCTAATAAGTATTGTTCTTCATCAAGTTTTGTTTTTTAAAATGAATAGTTTGCTCATGCTCTATGACTTTTGTTGTAATGGTGTTTTACCTAAATAAATGTTTTTTTTAATTTAGTTAAAAATGCCATTTATACTCACAAACACCCAGGTGCAAAACAATTATGAGGTAGGCATACAAATAATTGTCCCAGGTGGGGATTAAATCCACAACCAGCAATGCTGGCGCCAAGTGCTCAACAACTACACCAACTAGTCTAGATTTTAAAATAATGCTCAAATGAGTTAATGTAATATTCATCTTTTTTCAGTGCATTTTACATACATCTTACCAACAATCGAGAAATTTTCTGAATGATGGTATATTATATTTAAAAAAATTCCTTTAAATAAAAATTAAATTGGTTTCTGCTAATGGACAGTATTTACAAAAAAGATATTTCTTACCAGGAATATAAGTGGGCTGCTGTGATAAATGTTGCTGTATTGACTTTTGTGTCATTTCCAACTGATTTTTATAATAGCGACAGGCTGGATTAGGGCAGTTTTGCACTACTTCTATGATGAATTCTTTTTCCATACCAAACTGTTCTCTTCCTATGGTGTATGATTCTACCACCTTTAAAAACATATAGTGTCAATCATTATTAAATATAATAGCTTAACAGTTTATCAGAAGAATATTACTAACCGCCCGTACTGTAGCTTCTAGACCAAGGTGTAATCCATGAGGGCCATTCATATGCTTCAACATTACTGCATTAGCAAAATGTTCGTATGGAAGAATAATCTTTCCATTTTCCCGCAAAATCAGCCTTCCTTGTGTATCTAAACCAACTCTTGAAGCCATCATTCTACAAATTTTATAAGGAGTTACTAGGATGCGCTAAATGAGTAAGGAATGAATTAAATATGGATAATATGTAATAGTATTATTACTGCAAATAAGCTGCACTTGGCAACATAGAAGATTCCTTGAGGTCACTGAAACATTGTAATAACTCTATGCTAGGACTCCAGCCTTTATTCTGTAAATATAACTGTAACAACATATATAGTTTTTCAGTGACGTATCCTTCAGCGCCGTGAGGAGTTGCACCACCTGATGAGCTCGCGGCGCTACTGGCACTGCCAGTGCTTTTTGCTAAAACGTTCTTCATCGTCTCTGCCAAATCCATCTTGTAGATGTCTAAATAAGTCCTCTTTTGGGAATCCTACAAAAATACATTATTACTCTAAATATTGCGGACGAAATCAATAGTAAGCATACGTTTAGCATAAACGACATTGAAGAATAATTCGACAAATAACCTGTACTTACCAGAATGATAATGTCTTGGTGCCAGCAATAATTAAACAAATTAATACGTACAATGTCACAAAATATTCATTTGCTTTTTTCAGAAAAATATGAAGGAAGGTACGGAAGCTTTTCTTTATTTGACATTGTCAACTAATGTTGCCGCTTATAAGAATAATGTACTGCGAAATACGCTGTATGCCGGTGAAGCTGTACGAATTATGCTATAAGGAGTTCACAATTAACTGTAAAAAGTGTAACTTAAGCCCAATTTTTCGCAGTATCTTGAATTCAAATTATGTAGCGCAAACTTTGACGTCGTGAATTTCTTTTTTCTAAAAATTTATTTTACATTTTAAAAAAATATTTCATAGTTTTTATATAGAATAAGAGGAAAACGAGCAAGTAGTGAATCTATGAACTCCTGCAACACCAGAGTACAAGAGTGAGTACAGAGTCCTGCAATACAAGTGTTGTCGGCCTTTGAGATGAAAATAGACTCTTTTCTTGTAGGTCCCTAAGACATGTATCGGTCCGGAAATAACGCTGGCAATTGTTAATTCCACAGTGGTATTTTGCATAGAATAAAATAGCGGCAAAATAGCACAGTGATGAACTGCCAACTATCGAGGTGATAACGAGCGAACAAGTACTATACTTGTTCATTTATCACACTCTCGTGTCGATATCAACAAACATATATGTATAAAATGTGTTTATAACCGAACTCTAATTATTGTAGACCTTACTAGATTTGCTCACTCGATCAATTAGTATTTTAATATGTTATTTTTTTTATAAAATAACTATTTTAATTAATTTATGTTTCCACATTGAAAACTAGTAGCTTCCAGCGGTTGTAGTCGCGTAATTTTTCCCGGTTTTACAACATTTTTCACTAATGCTCCGTTTCCGTTTGTCATATCGTGATGTTATATTGCCTAAAGCCTATTCTTCTCAAAAATAATATTTCATTTCGGACCAATACTTCTTTAGATTAGCGAGTCCAATCAAAGAAACAAACTTTAAACATTTATAATATTAGTACAGATTAAATTTTGTTAAGATTTATGTTTTGCTGAAACATGGCAAAAGCGCTGCAATGAAGCACAATAATTGATACTTCATTCATACTTCAGTGCATTTGGGAGTACTACCGATGTAACCATAATCAATTTCGCAAAGTTTTCTTCTTGTTATTAGCTCCAAGAATGTAATATTAAATATTAGTTACAACCGTATATATAACCATGAAACATAAACGTAAACAAAATGGTGTAATGTGTAGCGCTAAAATGTATGCAACATATTACGGAATTACTCAATAACTGAAGGACATAAAAAAGTTTTAACGTATAATATCAAGAATAATTTCAGGTGACAGTGACATGACAGATGTATACAACTTGGTATGGAATATGGATTGGACTAGGTTATAAAAAAGGAAAAATTTTATTTATATATCATGGATGAATTGGTAATTGGAACATATGAGGGGTTTTTACTCGGATACTCATTACGCACTGAAGACGACGTAAGTTGTTATTTTCTTATTTTATGTTGCAATTACTTAACTAAATCTAAACCAATATAATTTTTTTAGGTTAAAAGATTGAAACAAACATTTGCAACACATTCGCATACAGCTTCTGTTCGATGCATTTCCATCGCAGGCAAGTTTCTTGCTTCTGGTGGCACGGACGACAAAGTTGTTGTGATAGACTTAAAAACGCGCAAAGAACATACTGTTTTAATGCAGCATGATGGAACAATAAACTCTGTGGCCTTTACCCATGGTGGAACTCATTTATTGACTGGCAGCGACGACGGTTCTATTATTGTCACGCGAACTGGAAATTGGCAAGTAGAAAAGATTTGGAAAAAGGCACATGGTGGTAAGTTTCTTTTTTATTAATAATAATTATGATTTTAGTCAATTTTATAGAGCGAAGATAAGACAGACCAGATGCTTCGGAGTGAACACACACTATGCTCCAAGTTTGTTTAGTTAAAAATTAAAAGTATAGTTAAAAATAAATAATTTAAAGAAACTTTTGGTGGCATCCTTTACAAATAAATTGTTAGATTAATTCTATTTCTTAATGGTTTTTGATTCAATTATTTTTGGAAGTATATATACTTTGCATACATGTTTGTATCCAGGTTTTAAGAAAGGAATTACCTTTTTGAGTATCCTCAGTGTTGACCTGGAATACATTTGGCCCTTATTGATTCTGAAAATAAATTGTGTGTAGCTAAATTGTCTGCGGTATCTCAAGATAAATGCAATGAAAATGCTAAATCACAAGTAAGCTGGGTATATTTGCTTTACCTCTGAAGCCAACATTGCTTTGCCTTCAAAGTAGCAATAGCGCAGATACTAACATTAGGTTAATAGGTTTTTAGTGGTGACTATAGTTGTATATAATATTTAATATATAACTTTAGTTCTTCTATTGTTTAATTTAGACCCAATTTAATCAATTAAGCTTGATCTGAGATTTTATAAAGCTCACACTTCATTTCAATCAAAAAATTTGTTCTTGCCTTTGTAGATATGGTCTTGAAAAATTTTTGCCCCACTGGAACAAGAGATTTGTACTGTACCATCTTCTGCATAAAAAGAATATATAAATGCATAATATGCAGAAGAAATAGTGATAGATATTGAAGCACCATTGACTTCAGTCCTAATACCAATTAATAAGGATAAAGCCAAATTACTGGCTTGATATTCCAGAAAAAATATAAAATTCTTGATTTGTATGGAATTACTAACAGTTACTAATGCTAACATGTTATCCTGCTTCATCAGGCTCATTAAGTTATTATTAATTAAATATTAGTATATATGAAACCTACAAGAAAATCTTGAAAATATAGGCACCAAGTCAGTAAGAGGACATACCAAAGAGAAAAAGAAAATAAAACTTCCAATATCCCTCAATGAGCAATTACCTCTTAAGACTAAGTATGAGGAACTAAAATCACAATTAGCAAGAATACAAGTGAAAGTAAAGAATTAAACTATCAGAAGCTACTGTAAAACTGATACAAGAAAAAAACTTTTTCTTGTAATACAAAAACAGGGCAGAATCAGTGAAAACCATTTCAGATGTCAGTAAATGAATAAGAGGAAACTTAAAATGCGACAGGAAAAATAATAGACTCGAAATTCTGGAACATCACATAACCAAAAATGGTGGCAAAACTAAGTAAAAACCAAAAAATCAAAACTAAAAGGAATGACATATAAATATACCCACTAACTACTATTAGTAACTGTACTCAAATAACACCTTGACAATCCCAACAGAACCAGAACTATAAATACTGCTAAGAGAAGTAGAAAGAGCTATATTTGGCCAAAAACTTGACAAATCACACAGAATCTACAGGAGAAGAATTTCCAATACAACAAGGAATTAGACTGGGTGACCTGTTATTGCCAAAGCTATTCTTAGCCATGCTAAAAAATATATTCCATAACCTAGACTGGGAAAGGTACTGTCTAGAAATTAATGGAAGATAGCTAAACCACCTATGTTTTGCAGATGACTTGGTTTTACTTGATGAAGTACCTGAGAGACTGGAAGAAATGCTACAAGCACTGAGTACAGAGAGTACTAAAGCAGGATTGCTGACGAATACAAACAAAACCAAGCTCTTCACTAATGCACCAACAAAGATCAGCATCAGGATAAATGGTAAATCCCTCTAGAATATGCCGAGGAGTATACTTATCTGGAATGCATCATATCTACAATAGATCAGGCAGATAAGGAAGTAAATGCAAGGATCACAAGTGGTTGGAAAAAATACTGACAACAGACAGACTTTTTTATTTAATTCAATTACATCAGACATTAAAAGCAAAAACCTTTAACAGCTGAATATTGCCCTGTCTGACATATGAGTGTGAAACATGGTCTCTCACAAAACTTCTAAGAGATAAAACTAGAACTTGTCAGTGGGGAATGGAGTGCAGCATGCTCGGTATGCAACAGTTGGATAAAGTTAACAGCAAAACAATTAGGTCAAGGAAAAAATTTTAGATATTCTGAGAGTTAGATCGAAAATGAAGGTGGACTGGACATTTACAAAGTGGCCCAGAGAAATGGAGCCAAATAATTACTAATTTATATCCCAGAGATGGAAGGCGGAAGAGAGGATGTCAGCACATTAGATGGGAAGTTGATCTAAAACTTGCTGCAGGCCCTTACTGGAGGAGGGTAGCACTTAATAGAGCTTACTGGAAAGAGCTGGAGGAGGCCTTTGCCAATTGGCACGTGGAGAAATCACTGAATTTAATTTTGAATTTTTAAGAAAATTTCAAAATGTTATTAAACAAATCTAAAAAAAGTTTAAAGCAATAACTAATATTTATTTAGATTTTCAATTTTTTTTTAATTATTATTAATTGTACTGAATTATTTTATCTTTTACCATCTTAATCCTATTATCAGTAACTGGTCTACACTGGATTTTATCCTCTCACACTAATTTTAGAAAATATAAGGCCGAAGTGTTCAGAACTTAACTTATTTATAACTGAATTATAAATCGTAGTGATAGAACACATTATCTATGCTTGTGAAAGACCAGTTAGTAACACGGGTTGGCTTACAAAAAATATTTGTTAATTGAAATGATTTCATATTTAAGAGCCTATTACTTACTTGCAATAAATATTTATTAAGAATCTCCACATACTATAAAAAAATTACTCTTAGAGCATAATTTACTAAGGCCATAATCCATATTTTCTTCAAACACTTTAATATCACTCGAAGGGGGCTGGTACATACATACCATAATATACTGTTGAATCACAATGCAGGATATGTCTACAGATAGTTCAACAGAGAGTGCCACTATATCCTTTCGATTTCTACAGACTAAGTTTCAGAGTTTACATTTATGTGTAAAAGAATATGATTGTTATGTTAAATAACATTCAAATTCTTTTATAAAAGATGCATAGTGCATTTAGGTTATCTAATAAAATTTTTGTTATATAAATATTTTGTTTCAGGCCAACCAGTAACCGCCATAGCTGTGCATCCATCTGATAAAATGGCACTAAGTATAGGTGGAGATAAAACATTGCGAACTTGGAATTTAATTAAAGGACGACCAGCATTCACTATGAACCTAGCTAGCAAAGGTGTATCTTTGCCAACAGAAATTAAATTTTCTCCAGGTGGTGACAGATTTTCTTTAATCTCTCAGCAAACAGTTGATATATGGACAATAAGTAAAGCAGGTGTCGAAAAACGAATATCTTGTAATTCAAAACCAACATCTGTTCAATGGACTAGTGATGATAGAATATTTGTTGGATTAGAGAATGGTAATATTATAACATTAAATGTTACCGATAGTGAAGCTCTTACATATAAAGGACACAAACAGAGAGTTAAATGTTTGCATTACGAGAATAACACAATGTATTCTGCATCAAGCTCTGGGGAACTTAAAGCATGGTTAGTCAAAGAAGAAAAATTGCATGAAATATGCACAAATAATGCTTCGTGTAGAGTTACTTGTGTAACATTAAATAGGCAAAACCATCTAGTAAAAAAGGAAGAATCTGATGAGGAAGAAGTTATTGAAGACAATGATCAAAATGATGATATTGTTGAAAGTGATGACTCTGAAAATGAAAAGCAAGAGCAAATACCATTGCTCAAGAGAAAACCAGGAGCATTTGTCACTATTTCTTATGGTGATGAAGAAGAAAATTCAAAATCTACTGCACCACCCTCAAAAAAGACAAAAAAGCGAAAACGCAATAAAAAGGCAAATAAAAAGAGTGAATGATTTTTCTCATTCGGGTTTTAATATACAACTTTCTCTTCACCTTCCTTATGTGATATTATTATCCTACTATTACATTTACCATATGCATCTCCTTGGCTTAATGTAGAATTTGCTAAATAAGTTTGGGTTTCAATCAATGAATGATGTCGGACAAAGTTTTTATTAGTCCAAAGTTCGGCATGATTATTAAGATTATCCATACCTCTAATGAACATTAAAAAAAGCTGATCTTGTAATTCATTTATTTGTAATATACAGGGTGACTGTGGTGCATCAGCAACGATATTAAAGGAGAGCACTCGGTATTCGATTGCCGTCATATTTATGAAATAAAATTTCGGGCATATTTTTAGCCCAAAATTTCCAATAAATGAAAGTGTGGCGGCTATGATAAGCTGGTACGCGTGAGACCGTACACCCCACCCGTCTCACGATCTCTCCATTTCACGTCGTGTCCGCTCGGATGAACGTGAATTACGTTTACCGTATGTAGGTTATGTGTGTGTTGTTTAATGTATCGGAAGGTAACTGGAAGACGTGGAATTGAATCCCGAGGGGAATAATTTTGTTTTGTTTTTTTCTTTTAGGGCTATGCGAAATGGTTTCCCGATTGCAACTTTTTTAAAATTGAAAATAAAGATGATCCATGCGTCGGATGGGCATATAATAACCATACACTCGTGCACTATAATATCCCCTGCGCAGTTAGCTGATCTCGGAATAAGGTGCAATTCGGTTCTAAGGACATAAAAGTAATATTTTACCCCAATTATAATTAAAGACTGATAAATGGTTATTTACGATGTGTTGGTCATAGTTACTTCAACACACTTATTAATATTGGCGTCTAATTAAGGGTAGTTATATTCTAAAACCCCCTAGGCTGTGCTAGGTGCTGGCTTCAACAAACATGTTATGATTTGAATATCAGCATCATTTGTTACGGATGCTGACGCTGATATATAGATAATGCTGATAATCTGCGGATGCTGATGCTGATTTTCACAACAACACTGGTACGGAACATGGTCTTTGTTAATGATTTAATACCTTATATTTCAATATTTTAATTAATTAATTTTTATGGTTTTCATCAACTCATACTTACTTCGATTGGAGATAAAGTTTTTTAATACGATAAAAATAAATACTAGTTATGGTTTATTTTCAATTTAGTATAGACGATGCTAGCATACAGACCGTTATCCTTAGTAATAGGTGATCAGTACTAGGCGGTTAAAAAAAATTCTTATAAAACGAAGTTAAAGTTCTTACTCAACCCATTGACCGCATATTACGTGGGTAAAAAAATCTATCAGGCGCCGATCCCATAGTACCATGACATTATTATTTAAATATTACAGTAAGATGAGACACATAATATTTTTTGTTTCTGAGACTTACGCGAATATTAGACATTTTTAAACTAAACAACTTTACGGATTTTATCGCGGTTTATTTTTAAATTTTATCACCCGACGTTTCGAACCCTTTACAGCGTTCATGGTCACGGGTTCATAAACCACGATAAAATCCGTAAAGTTGTTTAATTTAAAAACACATAATATTTATTAAAATTTTTATAGTTTTTGTTTTCTAAATTCATTTGTCACGTTCACGCTGCACAGTGGGTCGAAACCGTGATTTGAGGGACTTGGGATAACATTTTCCATTGCCAGTTTTTTTTTTTGCTTTATGCCAATGAGTAGAGGACATTAGCCGAAATAATAGTTGTCGTATTCGTTTATTTTTTCTAAAGGTTAAGTTTAGACAGAAAAAAATAATCATATTTTTTTTTTGTATGAAACGTATCAAACAATATTAAATTGTAGCCGAGCCCTGTTTAATCTCGACTTCAAACCCTTTTTATCTTAATCCCTGTCTAGTCTTTTATGGATACACATAATAAACATGCACATTTAGTTGCTACTCTTAGATAATTAAAAATGCACCTACTTTATAAAGAACTAAAATAAAATAAACTTTAACTATGATGATAAATAATAAAAAACATGATGATTTATAAATAAACTTGTAAAACCCCATAAATCTACAAAAATTACAAACAGCGAACAATGAAATAACAGTGATCTAGGCGCTAATTACTTCACACAATGCAGAAATAGGATACAAAGTTAGTACAGAATCTGTAGTACGGATTCTGCACTAACTTTGTATCATACTCATCTCACTACTAACTTGGGTACCTTTTTTGGCAAATTAAAATAATATACAATATGACTTATAAAAAAAAATATAAACAATAACGTAATTAAAAATAATATGTGTATAATATATATTAAAAAGTATCAATATGTTGCGATTGCAATGTATCTACATCAATAAATTCTATTTCTGACTCTGTTGAAAAAGGTAGCAGAAGCTCTTTGGCTCTTGGCAATAAAAAAATTGCTGTTTAATTTCTCATACGAGGTCTTAGCACTGAAATCTTCGGATTAGACGGCAAAAGGAAATTATGTAAAATATCTTCATTTGTCGCCGACCTACTTATCTTCCTGGCTGATGTTCTCTAAATTTGCGAAAGTCTTTGTTCCGAGCTTCTGCAGCTTCTTCTGACAGTTTTCCAATCAAGGTCAAGGTATGAGACCGAAATACTTAATAATGTCCGCCCCATGCACCAATAACTTGTGAACACTGGAAGGCATGTAATACCAGAAATACAATTTAACATACAGCTCCGCAGTATCTTTGCAAAATAAAGAGAATTTAGATACATCTACACGCTCGCCAGACGCTATAGTCTG
>JAOCPS010023108.1:0-17471 GCA_025505425.1 Graphium colonna | reverse complement strand
AGCGACACCATTCCTCCGCTCTGCCGATCCGTTGTACACAAGCTTGTGTCACCGGATCGGCAGAACGGAGGAATGGTGTGTGTGTGGGTGTGTGTGTGTGTGTGTGTGTGTGTGTGTGTGTGTGTGTGTGTGTGTGTGTGTGTGTGTGTGCGCGTGCGTGCGTGCGTGTGTGTGTGTGCGTGCTTGAGTGCGTGCGTGCGTGCTTGCGTGCGTGCGTGTGTGTGTGTGTGTTTTAAATTAATATGTGTTAGGGTTTCTGTTTATGGGGTTGTTCTTACAATCGCCTCAATTTATTTATACTTTTTATGAAGCATCCATTTCATGGTGGTTTTTTTAAATCTATCTAGAGGCCGATTAATAAGATTATATAAATATGGTCCAAGAAAACATAAACATTTTTAGCAAAAGCTGTTCAAAATCCTTGAGTGGCGCACACAATGCCGTTACGTCTAACTTGCTTTCTGTTGGGATTGTGTGATATGTTACAGTATTGTTTTTGCATATGAAGTACGAATAGTTTACGAATGGATAAGACATTCCATTCATTGTATAAGTCTTCGGTGGGATAGAGGTAGTGACGATACATTGCTATAATGCATCCAAGATACGTCACGATATTCGAGGTGTTGATCACATGACCACACATCTTGACAGATGGTTGGGTCTCAATTCATCTGATGAAAATGGCGGATGTCTTGTTAACATTGACTGACACCCGACATTTGCCCAGCCCGATTTCTCGACACTTGGATCCTCGCCATCTGATTTTCTGCAGGAATGCCAAGTGAACGCAGCGCCTGTGGAGCAGATAAGCCAGCTCCCCAGACCGACCAGTTAGAGAGCCAACATTTAATGTGGCGAAGCGGAGCTTACAGGTATGCGTTTGCTTCTTTAACCCTGCCCGCGCCTGGCTGGGTAGCCCTCGACGATTTTTCACAGGTTCAGGGCGATATCCTTGCACGTCGTTAAGCGGTGACGCCCTAGCCCGAGTTGTATCACTTATACCTGAACTTTCCATGTGAACTTCATATGCAGTGTTTTGGCCTTTTATGTGCAGCGACTACCATCCGACCCACACGACCCGTTGAGGGAAAAGCCGATTCGTCAGAGTCTCGTCCGTCAGTTAGCGGGGGGACCACTGGCAGGTGAGGTTGACTTGGGCCCGAAAGATGGTGATTGAGCCCCATACCCCCCTTACTCTCAGCAAAAAACTAAAAAAAATTAATTATATTTGAAAAGGCCATCTTTGTCTTACATGCAGGCCCTTAATCTGTCTGGCCAAGAATCTATGCATTTACATACTGTTTCTAAGGGAAACCACTTTACTTTGCCACTGCTTGCTTCAAAGATATTTAAAAACACTCAATGTCACCATGCCATTTAAAACAGGCTATGTTCTCTAAAAATAACCATAATTTGAAGTTTAAAAGGCTAGATAAGGGCCAGTCTTCAGCTCTTAAAAAGTCCAGAACGTTGGTTTCAAGCCAGGCTTGGGTGGTTCGTGCCTTGTGACCAGGTACAGAGTCCTGCTGAAAAGTCCAAGCTATATTTTTAAAAAAGTATGTTGCTGAGAGGTTTCACAAAACGATCCAATAATATATCTTGATACACTTTCACTCTTTTGTCACAAAAATGTAATTTTTTTAACTCCTTGACTAGACACGCTCCATCAAGCCATCACTGATGCAGAATGATGACCACGTTGTACCTTTCCGACCACTTAAGTAGCTTCTTTAGAACTGTGACCGTATACTTTATTATTTTCTCTTCAATCGTAAAATTTTCCCACGGGTAATGAGTATTTCTGTGCCTTTCATCTGCGTTGTTGTAATAATAATAGCACGCGACCTCCCCGGTCTTTATCGGCCTTTGACAGAAGAAATGTTGCTAGTACGATAAATGAACATACGGCTGATGCCTAGCGTTTTAAGTGTATGGAATATGATCTATGAGTTCATACCCACATTGTGCAAGGCGATCTGCGGCGACTGCAATTCTATATTCTTTAACATCACATCTATATTGTAATTTAAATCACAAAAAATATGTTAAAATGTACAAGTTGCATCAAGCCCAAACATTTTTTTGATGAATCCTTCAAAAGTTTACCGGGTTTCAGAAATATTTAAAAAAATCGAAAAATCTATCCATAGAAAATAGCTTCTATTGCATTCTAAATCTTTATGGCAGATTGTTTAAATGTCATAAATGTAAGCCAAAATACATACTTTTATACTTTAAATAAAATTACCTGTTTAAAAATTAAATCTGTGAAGCAAATGACGTAAAAAATTATAGAAATAATTACTATATAATTTTGATATCGATTTAGGTACCATTTTTTGGCACTGTCCATTATTTTTAGTACTATCTGATGGTGTAAGTACTGATACATAAATTATGTATTTATCAGAAATTACAGGGATTCTTAATTATGAAAAAAGTAATGTAGAAGTCCTCAAATTATGTTCTCCACGCCCACTTGAAATATGCAAGCCTAAGTCAGTAAATTATCCCCAAATCACGTAAATAAGCTTTTATATGTATAGAGTTAGCAACGGTAAAGTTTTTACTTGTGAAAGATAAGTCAACTTCGTAGGATCATTTGCATACACAAGTACATAGTTTGTATTAAGATAATAATATCTTGCTCGATATTCAGATAACTTGTAGCAGTGAATTACTTAAAAAGACTTTTCGTCCGTGTAACTATAAAACTAGCCACTAAATAGGGAAGCGAGCAGATTTTATGCATGGTCGGCAAGTTATTAGCGTTTGCTTGAAGAAAACCGAGTAGACTATTTGATAACTAAACCGAATTGAAGGATTACGTAGTTTTATTACTTCTTAATACAATAATTTCAGATGAATAAAATTATTATACACATTACTGGAAAAGTCGTTTTATATAAGGACTAAGTGCTGAATCACTAAAGTTAAATAGAAGCAATTGGCTTCTAAATATGGCACGACGTAAGTTATGCAAAACGTCGACTGGCTAGCAACTGTGCTTTTGCGCAGCATCCTATCCCGAAAAAAATTTATATTTTATTATTTTATACTAAAATAAATAAGTAATAACAATAATGTTTAGAAAATAGATCTTAGGTTTAAAGTAGGTTCTAGATTGAAATATATTCATATTTAATGAAATATCTTCGTGAAAACTTCCCTAAACGGTAACCTAAATTTTAAACGAAACTTACTGATTGCAATAGCAATTTTTTTATTATATCTCCCACATGGCAAAGGGTCCATTTCATGGCAAAGGGTCCATTTCACTCGGTTTTGTTCTCGGTTTCATTTTTCGCTAAAAGCTTTAGTAAAAGCTTCAGTTGCCGAGGCTTGTTGATGTTGTTTAATATCTGTAGAAAGTATGTGTGTATGTGTAAATTGAAATATGAAGAAAGTTGCAAAGGTTATTTTTACAATTTAATCTAATAAAGAGAATTGTTACGCTCCTTCCTGTATGAGTGGAACGAAAAGTACGAAATGCATCCAAATAAGTTTACTCTTTAAAAATACCGATAGCTAAGATTCAGCTTGTATCAATACCATATTGTATATACCTCATTGATGTTAATAGAACATAAATAACTTGTAAGTCCTTTTAGCTAATATCACGTGATAGAAAAAACTAAATAGCAAAAGTACATAAAAACAATGTTTCGTTGATTTCGTTTGAGCATTACGAAAATCAATTACTAACATTATCAAAATAAATGGGTAACATGGGTTATAGTACAAGGTCCGGTGGTCCATCTGTTATTAAAGATAATAAATAATATATGCTAGATAATGTAATAAAATCAAGTGGCAATGGTGCTAAACTATAAAATATATAATTATTTTTTTATTCTAGTAAATTTAGCACTTGTTTCAAATTGTAGGTTTTATTAAATTGGTTATGTACTATTTTTCTTTATAAATTTATATAAAATAATACTGTATAAAAATCTTTTTATAAATCTATATTAATTAATATAAATTGTTTAACACCATTGTCAAGTGTTTTAACTTTAGACAACCATTTTTTATATCTTCAAATAATAGAGTATATATTTCTTATACCGGATCTAAGACTAATGATAATAACGTTAAAAAGTAAGAGAATTTGTTTTGTTTTGATAATTTTTTGTTTCAAACTTTAATGAGCACCATTTACTTTCATTAGCGTAAAATAACTTATTTCCAATATTACACCAACAATAAGCCTAATCCGGTGTTCAAATATCCGGAAAATTAAAGTGCATCCACGGTGGAAGTTTTGCATAACTTACTTCTGTAGTTAAAAGCAAATTAATGGGATTAAATCCCCAGAGATTTTACGCTTAGTCATTAGTTAGAACGGGTTGTTCGGGTACCGGGCAATAAATTATTGATCTACTAGGAAATTATGAGGCAGTAATAAGCCACGAATTAATATTGCGACTCGTAATGACTATTTGCTTTATCTACTTATTGCTTTGCACAAATTTATTGTAACTGTATAATTGTGATTTTATGTATATAACATTTTTAACAGTTAAGTAATTAAAGATAAGATTTTACCGCGTTGAAAAATTATTTTAAATTTACACAGCATTTTGGAAGATACGTATACACAAGCATACGCAAGTACACCCGGGCTAAATGTATATAACATAAAATCATATTAAATATATTATACTAATGAATATTTTACCCTTTTAAATATTTGAATCCCCTGCTAGTTCTACATAAGTATTCATATATTCAGGCCATGGTAATAAATACGTTTTTTAAATAATAATTACAAGGTATTTGATTTTTTGGTCTAATATGTGTAAAAGCTGTTACCACCAATATATTGAAATAAGAATCTTTCGTTTTTCTCAATTGCAAAAAGTTACTTGAGATATTTCAATATTTTTAACAAGTTCTTGACGGTAAACACATTTAATGTAATAATTGGTGTGGTCTAAATTATATTTATTAACTGCAAATTTTAAACATCTGTGTTTTGCCTCAAATTGTTATGTGTTTTTTAATTCTTGGTAACCTTGGTATTTATGTCCGATATACTAGACGCCGCATTTATTCACATTTAACGCTTTTTTTACTAATGTTACTTAATTTGTCAATATTTTTCTCGAATCATGACTGTTTGCGTCATTTGTCTTTTAGTATACTTAAACATGTTTTATTTAAACAATATACATAACTTTTTTCACACTCTACATTTTATATTTCTATTCACCTCCTTCTCTTGTTTTGTTGTTTAATTTATGGTTTGTTTTATATACAAATAAGAAAGAAATTGCACTTTATAAACTTAAAATATAACGTTTAAAAATAAAGGGTTCTCAAAAGAAACGCCATCATTATTCTACGCTCATAAATCGCATTGTTCTCTAAAGGGAATACTGAGCGTACAATTTCTAAAACATACTTGGACCAACTGTTAATCACAAGAATTTCTCTACCTATGATCACACTCGCAAGTCATCAAGCTTTCAATCACGCTTTCGCGTATTTATTGACCTTAATATAATATTGTAAATGACTGTAGATGGCTGCAATTGAAGATCTGACATGAATCTAGGATTTGTTGATTTATGACTGTTTACAATTACTGGCCCAGAGGATTCTATTGCAGAAATACGACCACTGAACTTTAAATCAACCCTTAAATTAACCTCAAACCTATAGTCGTTAATGAATGAATCCTTCAATCCTTCCTCTCTATTTCTTGCTGTTGACTCTTTTGTTCTGTTTTGTGTTCTGTTTAATTTAACTTTTTTTATTTAGTTCAGTGATTCATTCGATCCTAAAATTAATAAGGCGAAGTAAGCTAGAAAAAACTTGTCAAATTAACGTTATAAAACGTGGCATTAGTTGTTGTATTTTTTGTACAATGGAGTATATGCTTATCGACACATAGATCTTTTTTCTTTTCAGGCTGTGGATGGATTGAATTTTGGTTGAATTGGTGTGAATGTAGCTGACATTGCCCTAACTCAACAGTAAAACAATACATAAAATCATTGTCCACCCGCGGAATTCTCATGCGTCGTGCATGGCAAAGTAAAGGTTAACTAGGCAACGGAGGCGGGGTTTAGCGGAATAAAGAACAGTTTTACTTTTATTATAAAGGGTGACTGGGTCGTTTTCAATACTTTTAGACGTTGAATCTCGTCATCATACATAAATAACTAAAATACTATTAAAATATTAATTTTATCCACTGAGTAAACGTAATCGAAGGTTAAATAAATAATAACAAAACTCATGTTCATACTACTACGTTACTGGATACAACTTGGGCAGGGTGAGGCGGAAGGTGGGCAGCGCTCTAAGGGTCAACGACCTATGCCGAGTATATTTCCGATCAGGTGCCACGCTGAATATCTTTGCTTAATTTATTTATTAGAATATTTAGTCAAAAATTATGCCTCTAATTTTATTATATAAATAAGATGAAAATTGAGTACCGAATTCTCTCCTTTGGTTCCGTTAGCAACTCACTAGTCACTATAATCAATTATATAGACTTCTTCGATCACATTTATACTAATATTATTAAGCTGAAGAGTTTGTTTGCTTTTTGGTCATGCGTGCTAATCTCGGGAATTACTGGTCGGAATGTTAAAAAATCCCTTAGTTGTATATAATACATTTATCGATGGAGGCGGAGCTATAAAACATCACGTTATAACTTACAAGAGCATCAACGAAAAATGTTGTAAAAACGGTTTTGTTTTGATTGTTTAATAAAGGCATCCAGTTTGGACTGTGGTTTTTCTGGTGGTCTTTTGTGTGTGGTGTAAGCCGTCGGTAATATGTGGTGTGGTTAGTTTGGTGTGATATTTTGGTAATTTGGTAGACAAAGCTTACGACATATATTTTCCATCTGATAATTCTTTGATACAGCAACTCTTTGTTAGGAGGTAGATATTTAATCGAGTTACTTGCCACCATTTGAGTGACATTTTGTCAATGGCACAACTTTTACGTGTCTTCGTGCCAGAAATAACCACCTGCACATGTATGTCCACAGTATAATGATACGTCCACGGTAGCCATTGACGTATCAGTATCTGTCGGTAAAATGCTGGCATCGGTACTTATACCTATGTAGTATCATAAAGATTGGCAAAAAATAATTTTGTGCCATTTTTATGAAACCTAAGCAAATGGAGAGATAAAAAATTGGGTTACAGTTAAAATCTATGTACGGTGTATAAAAGAATCCTGATCCTTTTTTAAAATGAAAGACGATTCCGTTTAGAAGATTAACCGAAGCAAACTGGCACACGAAAAAAAAATTCAAAATAGCTGTTTCTTTATTCATATTCTACTACTTTCACATGCATTCAATATAACATTCTTATTTTGGCAATACATACAGACACTTAAATTCTATACTTCGGTTTAAGAAAATAGCTGCTAACCCACAATTTGAAGCATTACAAGCTGTTATAATTGGAAGGTCTGATTAAAATGTTCAAGATTATTCGCTGATGCTTATATTTGTTATATTATGTAAAATGAATTTTGATATTCACATTCTTTTACGTGACTTTCATACAGTAATATAGTAGAGTTAACATCAGGAACATTTCTTTTAAGAAACGGATTAAATAATTTACTTTACCTAAAACGATTTTAAAATGCTGCGGCTGCCATAAACTTAATTTTTCTAATGTCAATAAAAGTATGGAGACGGGAATGAATGGTTGAACGTTTTTGAAAGGTGTAGAAAAATTGGCATAACTTTCAGATGGTTGTTTAAATTATCTCTAAGAAAATATATTATTTTTTGTGCGGCGACTGAAGTGGGTGATTTTTACGAAAACCGGATTATAATTGTTTTATAACTCTAATTATTTTGTCACTATATATTTTTCAATGACAAAAGAATAGGGATATGAGGGTGAGCGGAATGTCACTGATTGTCGGAACTCCTGACAGGAGAGGAGAGGCTGGAATTTGTTACCTTTTCTACAAGGTTCTTTTTTACATGAGCAGAATAATATATATTTTAAAGCGTTTCATTTGTTGGAGATTTCTTAGATTTTTTGTGTAACAAGACTCAATTTCTTATACATCTCAATGAACCATGTGTAATCCACTATTTAAGCATTCTCTTTTTGGCAGATACTTCTTTGACGACTGAGTATTCTTCAAAACATTTGGATGAAATTTCTATTAAATTATCTGTACTAGCATTAGGGTCTACTGTAAAAAAATATGGGGTTATTCTATTGTTTTATCTAGTTTATCAAAATAAAATTTTCATCACAGATGGTATTTGGTTTACTTTAATTAAGTTACTTTTAAGCGCTAATACCGAGAAATTATCCTGTACAGTTTTAAACCCAGTACAAAACAGATTATAGAAATTACTACAAGAATACAGATAGAAGACAAGAGCTTCAAAGAAAAAAGAAAGACTAAATCCGGTCATTGAAAAATTAACTCTCAGCCCTTTTAAAGCTAATAAGTTAATATATAAAGAAAAACTACGTAATATAGAAAAATACAATAGTAAAGTATTTAAATAAGTAAGAAGTATAAGGAGGAGATAAGAAAAAGCTTATAAAGAGTTGAGAACAAACAAAACATGGATAGACGGACTAAAGAAGAATGGAAAAAATGTGTACGAGATCATCATCGTAGCAACGTACTTTTACAAAGATCATGCAGATCTTTGTTCATTGATCATACAGAGCACAAAAATGCAAACGAACAATTCCCACATACATCAAAATAATCAAGAGGAAATAAACGAAAAGGACATAACTCCGATCTGCTCAAGCGAGGTCATAAGACCAATGAGAAAACTAAAAGCAGATAAAAGTCCCGGTGCAGATAATATTACTAACGAAACATAAACGATAGCGTTACCAAGGGTAGCTACTCTTGAGTTTGTCTGATGCCGTCACATATTAAGTAGGTCTCCATGCCACCGACATTGGCTCGTCGCAATACTTTGGTATTACACATTCGATCGGACCTTCTGATCTTAATAATGGTACGGAGACATTTTAGGTGAAAACAATCCAGAGTGCGTATGTGGTGACGATATACAGAACAGGTTTCAGAGGAGTACAGTAGCTTTGACAGCACAAGAGCCATGTAAATCGACATTTTAGTTGCTAGCTTAAGGTCATGTGAGCAGAAGACCTTGGCACCCAGCTTTCCAAATGCTGCTGTTAATCACTGCATCAAGGTCACATTTAGATGTAATAGTGCTCCCCAGATATCGAAATCTAACGACCTGCTTCAGCACATCCTCACCAAGCTTTATGGTATGTGACCCATGACCATGTGTGTCCAAGGTCATCACTTCCATCTTCTTGATACTAACTTTCAAGCCAAACTTGCCACAAACTGGGTGAAAAACAGGCATCAGTTCGCGCTCCGGGGGTTCTGCTAAGAAATACGAGTCATCCGCATACATGATCTCGGAGATCGTTGTGTATGAATTGTTGTTGCACGCCTTAAATCTAGCTATATTAAAAATACTGCCATCTGCGCGGAAACGGATGCATATGACTCCCTGGAAAACAGTTTGTAAGATCTTTCTTGACTACAACCGCAAAGCAAACAGTGTGGGTGCCCCACAAGTGACCGGGGAGAAATTGAACTGGTAGGTAAATTAGTAGGAGAATTACTGCTACATAGTTTTTTATAATATTAGAATGAAAATAAAAAAAACCGTTACTAAATCGGTGTTAGTAAGATGTTTTTACTAAATTTCTATAATGCGGGTATTTTGAAGTTTTACTAAGCACAATGTTATTGACATTCGCTCATTCAGTCAGGAATGAGTTCATCTGCTATCTCATTGTATATCATTTCGCTCGTTCGCATCTCTAAATTTGATTTAATTTCTAATCGCTCTAATAAGTTGTAAACGCACGAATTCTCTCTCTATATCATTAAATGTAATGTTATTTATACTCAAATAACATTACATTTTATATGCTTACAAATTTTTTGGAGCTCTCTCTGATACCACAAATATTTACTTAATTTCCATAGAGATTCTCATTTCTTTTTCATAGAGATTCGTTCATTATAAGCTACCTCCAACTCGGAAAGCAGATTTTATTGAGAAAAGCTGGCGAGAAACTCAGCAGTTGCTCTGTTAAAATGATGTTGGATTACAATTTTGTACATATACAATGATTTTCTCTTAAACCAACGCGAGTAACAACATTACTATGTGCACACTGTTGTGTTATCAAAGTATTCAGCAATGTTATAATAAGCATTACTTAAAAAACTATTTTTAATTTTAAATTTCAATTTCTCAAAAGGTAAGCTTAATATTGTTTGTGGAATTCCATTAAAGACTCGTACACCGTGTCCCATGAATGGTTTGCTAACCCTTTGAAGGCGAAAGCTTGGTGTAATAAGTTTGTCCTAATTTCTCGTATTTACATTGTGTCTGTCACTGCTTTTAACGAAACAATCAATATTTTGCCTAACAAATAAAATATTACAATATATATACTAGGATGCAACCGTATGTATATTAATCTCCTTAAATAGTTGTCGCAGGGTTTCCCGAGCTCCGATGTTCCGATTCGGTAGATGAATATTGCTCGAACAGCTCTTTTTTGCAGTATAAAAATTGTTTCAATATCTGCTGCACTACCCCACAGTAATATGCCGTAAGATATATAACATATATAATAAACTAATCGAGCAGTATCTACATCAGTCACTTGTCTAACTTTCCTAACTGCAAAAACAACAGACATTAGTCTACCTGCGAGAGACGATAGGTGAGGATTCCACTGAAGATTTGATTTCTAGAAATGTCGGGGAATCCGAAGATTTTAGGAGTACATTATTTAATACTAAATTGATATTTAGCTTCTTTATATTGGGGAGAGCAAAATTAATACATTTAGTTTTTTTTGCATTAAACACTAGGTTATTAACTGTAAACCAGTGAAGTCGACGCGACAGTGCGCAATTCACTTCGTCATAATTTGTCAATGTTCTATTCACTTTGAAAATAAGTGAAGTATCATCAGGGAATAATAATATTTCGTATAACTCTTTTGAATAAAAAAAAGATCGTTTATGTCAACTAAAAATAGGAATGGGCCCAAAATAGATTCATGCGGAACACCCTTACTCAGAAAAGAACGCGAAGAATTTACATAATTTATGTGTACCCTTTGAACCCTATTACTAAGATAGGAGACAGTGACATCAAGAGAAACTCCACGAATTCCATAATGATTCAGCTTAAGCAGGAGGATGTCATATTTTACACAGTCAAAAGCCTACGATAGATCACAAAAAACTCCAATTGCATTTTCAGATTTTTCGCATCGGTTGTAGACCTTTCTTTTGTGAATCCATACTGCTTAATGTAAAAAATATTGTTTGTATTAAAATGAGCTATTAGTTTATTTAATAGTAGCTTTTCAAAAATTTTATATAAAGATGGCAGTATGGATATAGGTTTATTGTTGCCGAGATCAGTTTTGTCACAACTTTTAAATACCACTATCTTACTAAATTTCATTAGACCAGGTTATGTTTCCGTATCTATACATTATAAATTAATTTAACTGACATTCCCGATAAGTCACTAGTATTTTTTATATTTAAACTTTTAAATATTTTTCTGATCTCATTTGCAGTTACATAATGAAACTTAAATTGGTGATCACAATAGCTTGTTTTATTCGTTAATATGTTAAATGCATCCATCAAAGATGATTTTAATGTGGCTGTAACCTTTATTGGAATATGCGAAAAGTAATGTTTAAAGCTATTAGCAACATCTATACTTGATGTTTATTGAACATTATCTACTAGCAGTTTAATCGGTTATCTAGATCCCTTGCACTTTCCAAACATACGAGTAGTGACATCCCACGTCATTTTTATATTACTATTTGAATTCTGAATTTTATTTTGTAATATAATTTACCTTAGCCTGTATGCAGACCTTTCAAATAATTTGGAAAAAATTCTAACTCGATTATGTAACACTGAATCATGATTCCATTGCCTCCTGTTATACAGTACACCTACGGTTGCCCAGTCACAAAATTGTAACCTCGAACTTCTTTTAATTTTACAAAAAAAAATAAAACAAATTAAAAATATCATTATAAGTATTTAAAAGAAAATTAAACATGTAGCATTATATCACTCATTTGGATTGTCTATTGCTATCTTTATAAGACATATGCTGAGCAACTTTATCTTTAAAGGAATTTATTCTACTATTAGTCACAGGTCTACATGTGAATTCTTGCATAGTTGTAGTATTTTTACAATCAATTAAAAATGTAAGATTAAAGTAATCAGAACTTAGATGACTTATTATGGATTAATCAGATACTACATGGTGACAGAACACATTATCTATACATGTGGATAATAGATCAGTAACCCGAGTTGTTTTACAGAATATATTTGTTAATTTAAAAGAATTAATAAAGCTTTAAAGTCGGTTGCCTGAGCAATACACATATAAGTCTAACAGCACATCTAAATGTGTTGCTTGTGAAAGATCTACATAAAAGTCACCACACACAATTAAAGATTTACTATTTGAATTAATTTTTTAAGGACATTGTCCCCCTTTTTTTAAACATGTCAAAATGACCACAGGGTGGCCGCATACACGCAAACTATAACATATTGTTAAATCAAAACTCAGGAAAATTCTATAGAACATTCGACAGAGAGTTCTACTGTATCCTGTCGACTTTTATAAATTACATCACCTAACAACCTGCAAGCAAATATGTGAGCGCACGCATAAGCATGCGTTAGGCACCTCCCTCCCTTCCCACACTGCTTGTGCATGCGCTCTCGTGCACGATCATGCAGACAAAACCACCACCAAGTGATAATGTTAGCAGGACCATGCAGAATCCCTTACCAACATGCAGGCTGTTACCCTTACACTCGACGCACGTATCGCCCCGACATCGGAGCGTCCTCAGGATGTTGCCTCTACGAACAGCGTTCGTGGTTTTGTCTGCATGATCGTGCACGAGAGCGCACGCACAAGCAGTGTGGTAAGGGAGGGAGGTGCCTAACGTGTTATGCGTGCGCTCACATATTTGCTTGCAGGTTGTAAGGGAATTTTTCGCGGAATATTGCTAATTAAACGGTCTTATACAATTGTTATGTATTTGATTCATTTTTGTTTTTGTAAAGTCTCTGATTACAGAGCACAACAATAGATTCGAATCCGTAGATATCAAGATTTACATGCACCCTCTTTTCTATATACTTTGCTGACTGCGTTTATAGACTACGTTAACATTTTTATTCATAAAATAACATAACCGCAATTTGGTTTCAAGAAAAATACAGTTAAATGGCTACCAGAAAAAAAATATTACAACATGCAGTGCTCATATATCGAAATTCCCATTTTTTATCAGTACAATATCGAAATTCCCATTTTTTAACTATGAATGCATTTTGTTGTAGAAAGACGGTATGTGAATATACTTTTAAAATATGGGATATTTTATTTATGTATTCAAAATTATAAAGGAACATATTGAAATAAACAATTGTTACATCTTTCTTTACAACCTAAATTTTCTTTCTTAATTACAAGAGGTGGGAGCAATATAACTTGCAATAAATAAGTTGTGAATTAATTTATGACTTCCTGAACAGAATTCTCAATTTATGTCTTAGAAAAGAATTCTCAATATTTGTCTTAGAACAGAATTCTCAATATTAAAGATCCGAATAGTTCCTTTTTTATCCGCAAATTGTCAAAACTACGAGTAGTTATCTTATGCTGCCATCCACAGTGTCTATTATCGTGTCAGTGTTTACTCATTCACATTCAATTTATATTTTATAATTGAATTTTTTTATCATTATTAATTATCCAATAGTTTTACATAGCTATATTTACTTCCACGCTTTTTCCAAGTTTTCAGCTTTTTCCTTCTATCGGCACTCCTAGAGTGCTGCTGTTTTTTTCAAACTGTTACTATATGCGTGTATTGTGAAAAAACACTTTTATCTATGTTTGTTTGAACCTTGTCAGGGGTTGCAGACCCCAAAAACCTATACGAGTTGTTCTTGTATCTTTATAACTACATTATATCAGAAATGAAGAGTTGAGTATTAAATTTTTATTCCATTTCTTATTTCACTATACCACTTGTTGAATTAGGTTTTTTCAATAACTTTAAAGAGAAATCATTGAAGAAAAAAAATTGCTTGAAACGTAATAATCAAAACTTTTCACTAGTTTAATTTCTAAGACTTACGCGAATATTTGACATTTTGTGTGAATAAAGATTGAACAACAAAACTGACCATAGTTTCATTGTTAGAGAGGCATAGGTGTTTTATCTCACTATTGTTTAGGAGTATTTTTAGATATGGCAAAAGCCTTTGATACTGTTTTTATTCCCAAAATATTAGGTAAACTTGAAACAATTGGTATTCGAGGTGTACCCCTTCAGTTTTTAACAGAGTATTTAAACAACCGTAGTCAAGCTGCTAAAATTGGTAACATTATTAGCGAAAATACAACTATAAATTTTGGTGCACCACAAGGATCTGTATTAGGGCCTACGCTTTTTCTCATTTACATAAATGAGTTAAGTAACCAACAATAACATAACGCTGAAGTTATATGTGATGCGGATGACACTGTGATTATTTTTCGCGGTAGAACGTGGGATGAACTTAAAAATACTGCTGAAGAAGGCCTACGTTCTGTTATGAAATGCCTTCACACGAATTTCCTAACCCTGAACTTGGCAAAAACTAAATATATAGCATTTTCAATAAAAAATAGTGCCCAATCTTCAGAATGCGACTTCAATCTAAAAGCCCACACATGTAAGTGCCATGTACTAGCTTTCAGCTCCTCAGTTCGTTATCTAGGGGTTCTAATGGATCAAAATTTGAATTTTGAATTGGAAACAGCACATAAGTAACCTTTCAATACCATTAAGGAAACATATAATCATCTTCAAAAATTATACATATAAATGAACCTAAGACTATTAAAGCTGTATACTTTGCGATGTGTCATTCTGTTACTTTTTATGGTTTAACAGCTTGGGGTGGCGCAAACAAAACTGAATTACTAAAAATCGAAAGGGGGCAAAGAGCAATTGTAAAAATAGTAAATTTTCTTAATTTTAAATATCCAATCACGTTATTATATGAAGATTTTTCTGTTTTAACCGTTAGATAATTATTTAATAAGCACATAGTTATTACACAACACACAAACACTACATAAGTAACAAATACACGAAGATAGCTGTCCGTTTATAATGTTCCGTTCTGCAGGACAATATTTGCGCAACGTTTTCTGCCGTTCCTGGGACCATTTTTGTATAATCGAGTAAATAAATTGATGCCCCTAACTAAATGTACGAAATTCAAATTAAAAGTAACAATTCATGAATTTTTAACTAAAATGGATTATGAGTCCACTGAAAATTATTGGTCGTTCCGTAATCTATATTGAAGATTGGAATTTCTCCTCAGCGTGCGTAACGACAACAGATAGCTCCGTATAAAGTCTTAGATCTGGCTATTTTTTATTAAATGAAGAATTTTACATAAAAGTGGACGGTGTAGCTATAGGCTGCCCAGTATCTCCCATTGTCGCCGACATATTTATGGAGGAGTTTCAATAGAAGGCCCCTATTACAGCTAGATACTGATGATTTCAATAAGATGATTTCAATAGAGAGGATGGTTGTGTGTCACATACTAGAAGAGTGCTCAGCCTGGTTGGAGCAGCTGACACGTGATGACTATTGTGGGGCACAACCTTTCGCGACCCGTCGTGGTTAACACTATGGTGGACAGCGGGAGGTCGTGGGGTGCTGTCCTCGCATTCTGCGAGGATGTGATGACCTGGAAGAAGGCCGCGGAGAGAGAAAGGGAGGCAACTGATACCTTGAACATTCGCAGGCGAAGACCAGGGCGCAGGAGGCTGGCGTACGCGCGCAACATTCCCCCCTGATAGAAGACGTAGGGCGACAGATGTTGTATAACTGCCGTCCCGTGGAAGGACGTCAAAGGATCATATGCTAGCACGAGCACAGCACCAAATAGAAGCCTAAAGAAGCATAGATCACACCGGGGTGGCGGAAGATTGCATCTTCGTATTCCAGTGTAACTAAAGAATAGACAAAATAAGTCTGCAGTTTCTGAACATACGACTCTTTCATTTTATTTGTCAATATACAATGGACCCCAACCATTACATCAGATTTAATAGGCTAACAATCCTCGCAATAGAACATCACTTCCTGCCAAGGATGATAAGTGAGGCTATTGAAATTAAGAAACATTCAAATTTCAATAGAGAGGATGGTTGTGTGCTACTATCTGCTTGCACAACACTTCAAGACCTGAAGACAAACTGACGGTATGCAGCATTGATCAGTGACACCAGGATATTAAACATCTACCCGTGACCAAGAATGCTGTAAAGGGTTTGAAGCGTCGGGTAACAAAATTTTAATCAAACCGCAATAAAATCCATAAGTTGCATAATTAATAATAAAAAAACATATTATTAATTGACATACAAACTTTTAGATACTCGCGTTATTTGACTGTCATATCGTTTGATCTAAACGATTTTTTAGTTCTTAAGCCTGGTCAGTTTGTGACTTATTGACTACTCGACTTCGCATCAATACTGACCTACCTTCCATACAACTCGATCGGCTTGGGTAGGCAAGAACTCTAAGAAAGAGCTCGTTTCAGCAAATGTTATTGTGCCTTAATTAGAACCGACAATACAGAAAAGAAACCTATGGAAGATAATAAAATTTACAATAGCATTTGCGTACGTGAAAGACACTAAAACAAGGGAATTTATAGACCTTTACTTTAGTGAAATCTCATTCAAGTTAAGGTCTATAAAATAATCATTTTCACAGAAAATTAGATAAGCCATGTTTCGAGACCCAAAAACTTATCTCTAGATTACACTTCATAGTGTATTCTCAAGATATGTTGTTGTCAGCTACAATATTTTGATTTAAAAAAAACAAACAACTGCACTGATTATTTAAAAAAAATTATTGGACTATATCTAAACGCAAATTTATAAATAACGGAGATAAACGCGAACATATAAAAAATCATAGTAAATAGTCATTAAAATATAAGGTAATTAAAAATTTAATATTAATTTACTACGATGTTCATAATTTTCTGTTTTATATGTTTACATCATGAACCATTTAATAATAATGACCACACATAGTTACGAAGCCTGCATAGAAATAGTTATGGGTATGTGTTCATTTTGCAAGAGTGTATGAATTCAGAGAACGCAGAGAACTTTTTATATAAATGACGGAGATACATAATTTTTGGAGACTACAGTCACCGTGAATGCTTGAGTGGGTACGGCTCGTTTATAACCTATGGTCTTAATAATGTTTTATTGGTTATATTCTTTTCCTTTAGAATTCTCGTTCTTTCTATATTTCTATTAGATATGT
>JAOCPS010022680.1:0-17485 GCA_025505425.1 Graphium colonna | reverse complement strand
GATGAACCATCGATAAACCAAATGCCTTACGCAATCTTAGCATATAATAGTTCCGTTCACAGCTTCACCAAATGTAAACCCCATGGCTAAGAAGTGGTTATCTTCAGGGTAATTGTTAAATAATAGCAATAGATAATAAAAATTGATAAGGCACTTCTAAACCAAAATTTGGGGGTACTATTTTTCGGGAAAAAAATAAGGAAGATAATAATTTATATGGAGAGTCCCATTATGGACGACACATTCATGTTGTAATTATTCTTAAATGTTTTTATTTTTAATTGTTTGAGAATTGTAATTAAATTAACATATTTAAAGCAAAATTAATAAATTAATATAAAAATAAAAGGGAATTGTTAATTATATGGACATGACAACAATTTATCCAAAGTAATGTGGAACACTATGGTTCATACAATTTTTTTTTTCTTACAAAATAATTATTTTGGTCCAATTCAATTTTAAACGTGTTAATTTTAATACAATTCTCAAACAATTAAAAATATTAATGAATAATTATAACACAATGGTGTTGTGGATACACAGACATTTTTAATCGACATCAGAATAGGAGAAAAGTTCTCATTTCAAATGTTTATATATTTTTTTATGTATGTTCCCCAGCATTTAGGAACCCATTTGGAAGATTCGTTTTTATCTTATAGGATATTCATTTGAAATGGTCCCATAAAATTTTCAGGAAAATCAGTTCAATCGTTTTTTTTTTTTTTTATATCAATATACCAAAATTGATTTTATCTATTTTTGTGCGTCGTCTCGGTCATTGATGAACCAATTTCAAAAATTCTTTTTTATATGACAGAACATTCTTCATAGTCCTGTAAAATTTTGAAAAAATATCAAAATTTAGGAGTGTTCACACATATCTCTGCAACTTATGAACTGATTTTAATTTTTTTTTTTTATCTAATAGGGTACACTTTCATAATGGCTCCACAAATATTTTATAAAAATCGGAATAGTACTGTTTTTTTAAATCAAAATAATGGAGAAGATATGTTTCAAAAGTACATTTTTAAGGCATTTGAAGTTGGTTTTTGTAATTTTTTGTAAAAATAAACTTGTTGAAGGCAAAATTCTTTATTTTTGAGCCCTTAACAATTATCATATTTAGTAGTAATTAATTGAATTTTTTATTTCTTCCCTTCAGTAATTTAAACAAAGAACATAACAGGGAGTATTTCTTTTCTACTGAAAATGTTTGTAACTAATAATCTTAATGTTGTATTTCTTTCTCTGCATTCCATTTTTATGTGGGCTTACACTCTGCTAAATTTAAGTCTATCGTAAACTCTACACATCTAGATTTTCTCTTTTTATGTGTTTGTTTTAAATGGTAGGTCAACTAAAGAAGCTGTCAGAAATAATGTTGGTGAATGATTACACCATAATATACTCCCTTAAAAAACCACACGTAAATTGATTTTCTATGTTTAATTTTGTGCATAACATGTTTGGAGTAGACTATCAATAATTAGATGTTGGTGCATGCTTATCTATATATTAAAAGAAATTATGAAAGCCAATATGATTTGTCACATTTGTCGTTAATCATGAGAAATGAGCTCTTCCGTGCTCATGGTATATGCAAATGCGATATTTCCATATAAATTTATTATGTTTCCATAGCTTTCATTACCTGTATCTGCAGTTTTAATTGAGATAGGTACTTTGTTTTATTCTACGAACATTCTTTGGACAGAACTCTGTCATTTAAAATATATTTCACTTAAATTGCTGAAGTTGGAATCAAACTAAGTTTTAGCATAGGTACAGAGCATCACGGGTTAACTTGTTCATATTAATGCTATTATTAAACTTATTAAAAATCTGTTTGTATCATTCAACTATTTTTTATATTAGTAATAGTAGTAACAGTCTTTTTTTTAACTATCCCACTGCTGGGTAAAGGCCTCTCTCTGTTCACAGAGGGTATAGGGCATAGTCCACCAAGTGGCCCAAGTGGGGATTGGTGGACTTCACATATTGCAGAAATATTGTCTATTAGATATGCATGTTTCCTCACTATATTTTTCTTCACCGTCAAGCATATGATAAGTCAACACTTAAAATTGCAATTAGAAAATTAACAATTCCATTGGAGGTTCTGTTTCGCTTTAAGTAAACAGATGTGAAGACAAGCGCGCAGACACTAGGCTAAATTAAGAAACTAAGGTTATTAGGACTTTTTTCCCGTGTTGAAGATAACAAGAATTTGTAATGTATCACATGCCATAAATTACCATTTTCACTGTGCTGCTCTGTGTGATATAACTTTTGACATCATATCAGTTTGACACCGGTGAACAATTGCATGATATAGTACTATGTTTCACAGATGGGTCACCGCAGTTCGGGTAGTGGATCATCGTCGTCGTCATGGTCGGGGCGAAGGCGCGGCGGCCGGCCCAGGGCTCCGCCCCGGCGAAGGCCCATTGCCAAGGGCAAAGAGGTTGGTATTAGACATACATGATTTTGTATATTATGCAGTAAAGGAAACGCCTAAACTGTAGATTTCGTCCATGAACGTTTTTTGTGCTGTGTACTTATAGTAGAGTACAGATAGTATATATTGACAGTAGAGCCCACCATGCTGGATTTCGGCTAGGATGGACAATCTATTACAGAATTCAACACCATGGGAGATATTACAGTTTACAAGTGTACACATATGTTTTTATACCAATTGTACAAGTCCGAAGGAAGGTCAGGCGACTACTTACATGCCCCCTAGAAGCTATAGATGGTCTAAATTATCAGGCATTTAGGTACAAAACAACACTTTTTTTTACCTCAAACCTACAACCTTTTTCAGCAAAGAGGTTGTAGGGATATTAAGCTATCTAAAGTAACCCGTAAATATATTCTTTTGATGTCAACCCCCTTTACAATAAAGACTTTACAAAAAAACACATAGAATTAGTTGATTTTTTTTTTTGGATTATGCAACAGTTTTTTTTACTGGATTATTACATTTTGTTCTGATGAATCACAGACTCCTTTTTCTTTTCTGTACTGTTTGCATCATGGTATTGTTTATTTATTTTAATAGATTAAACCATTAAATTTAAAAAAATATATGTTTTATTTTATCATTTTCTTTTGGAATTATTCAAACTTTTTGGAGAATGTTTATATACACTTTCAACAGTTTCTCTAGTTGATGTGTCAATTGAGAGACTTCACTCATCATCATAAGATGTACTCCTATGATATAGTAAGCTAGACTTAATAGGTTATAATTACAGTTAAACACACTTGTATATAAATATGTATGTTTTGCGATAACTTCTAAACTAGTATTCAAATTAAAAAAAAAACTTGAAATTACTTAGTTGATATTGATAGAACTTTTAAGTGCCCACCGAGGCATCAAAATTCGACTTAGTAGTTCATAACATTTTTAAATACAGTGAAACCTGGTTAATTTGGATCTCATAGGACCAAGACATATGTACCAATTATTGAGGGTTTCCCATAATCCAGTTTTCCAACTAATGCTTAGTTTAAAAGTATAGTTTTCCTCATTTACAGAGGCCCCCCGCTTAAATGTGCCGTTATTTCTTCATTTTTAAAGGTGGAAATGTTAATAAAAATGTGTATTTTTGGTGTTATGATTTTAATGTAGATATGAATGTACATACATAATGTATTGCTTCGAAAAAAAAATCCAATACGGTAAAGTTTTTGACTTGATGTAATCGGTTATGTTTGTTTGTATTTGATTGTTAGTTGCTGAAACCTGTTTCTCGATAGAATAAATATGATCAATTGCCTCACTTATAAAGGTAATTGAGCTACGGAGTCCTAATGATAAAGGTAAACATCTAAAATGTCTAAGAATTCAAATCACATTTAACAAGGTTCAAAAAGTCCCATTAACAGAGGTAATTTAATGAAAAAGGACCAGGACCTCATTGTAACTCTCAATAATAGAGGTTTCTCAGGTCCCACTTAACCAGGTTTCACTGTAGATGTAAGAACTAATATATAAGTAAAATAGGAAAAGGCCCTTCTTGACGGTCCCTAAGGCGTATTAATCCGGAAATACAGCTGGCGATAATTAAAGAATAGTACATTACTGCAGCGGCCGGCAAGAGAGGCATTTATGGACGAACGTGTGAATGTGGGCCGAGGCACACATACGTAAGTCCATCAATGACTAGTTGCGGCCAAGGCTTGTATTTATATATTATATACTTTCCTCAAATAATGCGCGGAAATCAAAAACACATTTTTACTTTTTAAGTTCAATGACGAATAACGAACAATAATATTTTTTCACGCGCCATACTGTTCCTTTGTTTTTTTTTATCAATAAACAGCTTTCTATTAGCATGCCAGTTCGAAATTTAAATAAAACCTTTTATTAGTTACCTCCGTGGTAGCCATGTTTCGAAGTAGAAGGTCATTCCATTTTTAAATTACGCGACAGATGTGAGTTTACATAGTAATTTAAACTTTATAAATTCGGCATAAAATATAGTATGCGTGACATTTGGGTATGCCGGATGGCCATGTCTACCCTTTTCTTTTCCCACTCCTATCCCCTCGGAATCCTTAATCCCGACCCATCCTATCCAATAAACCCATTGTATCCAATTTCCCAGGTTGACAACGCACTCGCAACTGTTGCGTGTGTCCATGGGTGACGGGATCACTTACCATCAGGTGAACCGTCTGCTCGTTTGTTTTCCTTTCCATAAAAAAAAATAGTTTTTTTATTGAATCTAGTTTATTTATAATTAACGTTGTTATAATTAAGTCCACAGTTGTTATGTAATTAAGTCCACCGTGCTGCAGAACGTCCAACACTATGTTTGCCCAGCCGCGGTCTCCACACGTGTCGCTCTACCGAAGATTGGTACGTCTGGAGACATGGCCGGCCCATTTCCACTTCAGCTTGCTGATTCGGCGTGCAATATTAGTGACTTTAGTTCTGAGGCGAAAGATTTCAATCCCATTTTTTCTGCCAGAGAAACCTCAAGCAATGCGCGCTCCATTGCCCGCTGAGCAACCTTGAATTTGTGGACCAGCTTCACAGTGAGCGTCCACGTTTCGGCTTCGTAGATCAAAACTGGTAGAACGCAATGGTTGAAAACTTTAGACTTGTGGGATTGTGGTATTGACAATTAAAAAATACGTCGTTTCTTTCCGAATGCCACTCAGCGTTAGCATATTTTTCGGTTGGCCTCTTTCTCTAAGTTGTGCCGGCCTAGTTGATAGTTTGGCCAAGGTAAGTGTATTCATGCACATCTTCGAGTAAAACGCCATTTACGACCACTGGTCTCGGGAAAAAATAACTATTGGACATGATTAACGTCGTTTCAATGTTCATCCCGAGACCCACTTGTCTCGAAAATCACTCAGACTGTTAAGCATAACTTGTAGATTTTCAGCCTTGATGACAATGTCGTATGCGAATCGTGAGCAAAAGTGTGTGAGCAATTGGCCATTGATGTTAATGCCCCGACCGTTTCAAGCGGGCATCTTGAAGACGTCCTCCAATGCATTGGTAAACAGTTTCTGTCAAGTTATATCACCCTGTCTTACTCCACGATGCAATTGGGTTGGTCAACAGTTCTGATCTTGTATTTGACGGACATCATTGCGGTCTCGTATAGACGCCTCAACACTTGGATATATCAACAGTCAATTCGGGATTTTTTCATGGATTGTAGGATAGTCCAGGTCTCGATGGTATCGAAGCCGTTTTCGTAGTCCACATACAATAGGCATATAGGCAGGTTGTATTCCTCGGTCTTCTCGACGTGTCGCCTAAGTGTATGTATGTGGTCTACTGTGTTGAAGCCTTTTTGAAACTCGACCTGCTTTACATGCTAGAAGTCATCGATGAAAATAAATCATGTAACTTATTTTCAACGAATTTCAAAAGATTCTCTTTTCGACTACACGTTTTAGTATTCGACCCGTATTCTCTGCAAGTTATGATATTTGTTCTTCTTCTACTCTATCTTGACTATCGTCACCTTCCAACCAGCAAATATCACAGAATAGTTATTAGAACGAAGCTGGCCTCCTTTCTTTCACTCTGGTGAATTTATTATAATTTTGCACATGAAAGCGCCAAACGATTTCTGCACAATTACTAACAGGCAAAATACTCTCATCGGCTACATATATTCCAATGTACACACACATTACAAAAGTCTTGAGCAGCTGGGAAAAAGAGTAATTTTGGCAGTGAAAATGTGGACGTCAATGGGTTAAATTCTAATACACAACAATTTTTTCCGGGGTAGTTAATGTCATAAAAACTGTCTATGCAGTTTGCAATGTCAACGAAGCTGTGAATTATCCAAATGAGTTTTAGAATTCATTAGATATACCAGGAAAGCCATCACAGCATTTAAAATTGAAGGTTGGATTTGCGGTTATTTTGCTTCGTAATTGGAATCTACCACGTCTTTGCAATGGCACATAATTAACACACAAAAAATAATGAAAAACGTTTTCGAAGTCAGCATTTTAGTCGACAAGTTTCGAGGCGAACATGTATTGCTGCCAAAAATCCCTATGATTGCTACAAATGTTCAAATTGAATACAAACGCATTCAATTGTCAATTAGATTGGCATAGGTATACAAAATGTGGTGAAAAATATTGTACAATCCATTGCGCTTAGAGATTATACATAGATAAAATAGTTAGATGTTTTTTTATTGCCATAATTATTAGGAAAATTAATAACTAGTTCCCATGTATTTATAAACAATTGTAATTCAATATGCATTTGTTTCTTTATTGAAGAATAATTTATTGACTTAAATAATTATACTTTAATTGTCCACAACGCTTTATTGCTTCTTTAAATATAATTACATCCCTACACACTTGTAGTGTTGTTGTGTGTATTTATGTATTTATGATAAACTGTTCAATTATCAGTTTAATATGTTTTAAAATAAGATAATTTTTAAACTTGATGTTCTAAAGACAGAAATTATAAAATATATTTGTTATTCATGTATATTAATACAGCGTAGTATAAGGATAGCGTTACTATTGTTGTGCTGTATTCACTAATATTATATTCTCACTCTTATGCAGGAATAAGTACAAACAAGAAAAAGAACAGCAAATACATACATATTACACTCATTTACTTATGCACTATTACACTTTTCAAATACTTACTATCGTAAATAACATACCTTATAACGAGTCTATATGTATTTACATTACATTTACATTTTTATTTTATTCAAATATCGGATAATTCAGTCACAAATAGGGCCCTCTGATACTCTCATTTACAGAGCTATCTACACGTGATGACCTAGAATACTTAATCAACATAGATGCTGTCTCTGTGTCTGAATCATCCACTTGCGATTTGGACTTTTGTATACTTCCTAATATTCAACCCCGTAATGCTTTGAAGATCCTCAATCAGAATATCAGAAGTATAGTGAAAAAAATGTCTGGACTTCATATTTTACTTACCAGAACGAGAGTTGCCTGGGATTTAATCGTTTTAACAGAATGTTGGCTTCAAACTAATTGTAATATTGAAAAATTAACGGGCTACAACAATTTTAAAACCAACCTTAACCATACGCAAAATGAGGGAGTTGTCGTGTATGTAAAAGAATCGTATAACGTGTCTGGAGAATAATTAAATTTTAATAAATAGAAGGAGGCAAACGAGCAGGCAGATTGACAGAATAATGAAATATCAGAGTGAATTCACACTTAGGATTGTAGATGCCTCGGTGTAGCGCCTTAGTCGTTAAATTTTCAAATTATGTTCACAGCAGAAAAGTCATATTTTTATTTGAATTTGTTACCATAACCCGACATTCTCCTGTTAATCTAAGAAGCATCTTAGCAGACCAACACAAAATGTTTTGAGAATATCGTCAATGTCCTGGTAATGGGTCTACGTAATACTCCTTGAAATCCAACATTACATTCATGTAAAGCCCTCTGAAGCTGTTCTGTTTATTCATTTGTCTGTAAGCTTAGCGTTGTTTTTTCGGCAAACATTTACGAAAATTCTTCTCTTGACTTGTTTTTCTAATTCTAATTCTTTCAGCGATGAAAATGTCCTGAGTCATATATCCTTTTTAAAATTGCCTAATATTTCACAATCAAATGTTGGTTCTAGGGAGCACTACACGATACGACAGTTTCGTTTTGCACGCTTCCAAAAAACAGATATGACAAATGATTGATTTTATTAGTACTCTTGATAACATTTATCGTTTTTTTTTATTTTTTGGAAAAATCATTTTAACTTTATTTACTAATTTATCAGTCTGAGAGATGTAGTTGCTGCTTAGGTCTATATTAAATTTTTATGCCTTACAATGTATGCGACCATTGTTTCTTCAGCGACGTTTTTGTATTCAAGTTTTGTAGCACATCCGAATGTACAACTTCAGCCAGTGTATAAAATTGTATTTTATAATTGGAATTAAATTTAAATAAATATGATAATATTCTCTTTACGTTTCTTTTGCTACTATTTCTTTTATTGTTGATCAATACTGCTTAGGGTATATGATAGCTCTGCTATCAACAGTAAATATACCATACACTTTACAATTATTTTCGTAGTAAACCTTTAAATATCTAATGAAATTAGGAGCTCGCTACAATTTAATCTTTGTTTCGTTTTTCAAATTACAGAAGCCATTGTTATCACTAAAACGTCGAATCTAATTGTTTGTTATGTTCTTTATATATATTGGTACCATAAAGTATATTGGGTAGCATTTTAAAGAACCTGCATTATGGGTACCATATTAAAGAACCTCCGAACCAAGCGTAGTACAACTTGCCTCCTACTCCTAGTAAATATTTATCAAGTATGTATCAGCGAATTTTATTTGTCTAACCTTTGAGTATGTTTGTATGAAATAACACTTTTAATATAAGTATTAATCAACATTTTGTTTATCGAACCTATTTCTTCTATGGGCGATATTCATCCGTCAAATATAACAGTCAGATTACTTTTTATATATAAAATATAGACAAGGCCACTTACTCGTATGCCTACACGAATAAGCGACTTACTTGATGGTAGGTGATCACGGCCACCCATGGACTCCCGCAACATCAGAGAAGTTACAAGAGCATTGTGGGCCAATGAGATAGGAGTAAGCTTTTTTTTTAGGTTCCTAAATATCAGTCCAGAAATATTGCGGGCAACAAATTATTCAACAAAGGTACTGTGCGTGGAAAATGGAAGCGAAATCGCACGGTTGTGGACTGCCAACCATCGAGGTGGTATTGATGGTAGTTTCTTGTTAGTCGCATAGTACGATGGACGAATTCAACACCAGGTATTAATCCGAACAAATTCTCTAAACGCTCCCGGTAGTGAATGCGATAAAGGATGCACAGAGACGCTACGTCTCTTCGCAAGGCCAAGGAACCAAGCCGATCGAAAAGAGCTAAGTTCTCAACGATTCGAGCAGCTCTTTGCCGATAAAAAATAGTAGATGATTTTTAGAGACTAACATGGACTAACATGAAAGGCCGAATATTAAAAAAATGGACGGGATATTGAAGCAAAAGATGTCCATGTCATCTTTTCCATAAAAAAACGAGGATAAAAAAACGATTTGAGGAGTGGGGAGTTTTGTTGAAATAAAAACAAAGATATAAGATAGACTAAAAAGCATGGTTACATTTACGAAAGTTAAAAATGAATCAAATTCCTGCATTGAGAAGATTGTTATGTTTATTGAGAATATCTGTATTAAGGTCAGAATAGCGCACATCACCATAGCGGATCAAGAAAAAATTAAGGATTGTATTATTACAGCTTTTGTTTTGGACGGATGAAACTTCCATAGGCGACATGAGTTGCGTAAGCATGCCTGCTTAAGTTGTTTTTTTAAGGAGAAGGAGGCATATGAGCTGTCGCCTCACCTGATGTTAAGTAATCGTTGCCACCAATGAACTTCCGCAACACCAGAAGAGTTACAAGAGCGTTGCCGGCCTTTTAGATAAGAGTGAGCTCTTTTCTTCAAGGTTCCTCATATCGGTCCAGAAATACCGCTGGCGATAATTCATTCCACAAGTAAGTGACAGGAAATGTCGGCGAAATTGCACGGTTGTGGGCTGCCAACCAACAAGGCGTCGGTGGTGTTGAATAGTTTGTCGCGTACTACGATGAGCGAAAGTGGCAGCAGGTATTAATCCGAACAATTCCTCGGATCACTCCCCGTGGTAAATACGGTAGAGGACGCAAAGAGACGCAACGTCAATTCGCAGAGCCGGCCGATGGTGTCTACATGTAATCTTGTAATATAAGATCCTTTACAAATGAACTTGGTTAAAGAATGAATAGGGTTTCCATTTCCATTATTCATTTTCAAGATGGAATCGAAAACCATAGGAGATAGGCCAACTGTTTGTTACTTATTAAGCATTCCGTGTTTAGCAAAGGATAATAGATTCGGTCTTTGTTAATCTGTCAGGATTAAGGATAATCCTGACAGATTAACAAAGAGCTCGAATCTAAATTTTAGATGCGATCATAACAAGATTACAAGGCATAAAGTGGCACATATTAATTAGACGATAAACAGTGAAATGATAAATAAATAAAAAGAATCATAACTTAAACATAATAATAGACATATTTATCAAAAAATCTATTTCCTTGACTTACCGACAGCGGACCAACATGTTAGAACAATTATACCGCTCACAGACTTGTGTTTGAATAGATCAAATAAGGCTGTTATCAACATCATTTTTCAGGATAGTCTAGTTCAGAAATTAGTTATTCATCGATACAAAGTCCTTTATATATGTATGTCGTGAACGTTTTAGTTTTCAAGGAAACATTATGCTATAATGAATATTGTGCAAGATAATATAAGGGTTATTTGTTAAGGTAAGAAAATTATTGCGAAAACGTGAAATGTACACCGAAATAATTTGAATAATAAATAAAATTATAGGCTGTAGACAATGCAACGATGTGTTCTAGATAATTTGTTGTGCCGTTTGGTGAGGGTAGTAATTTCATGTGTGCTTGAGTATGATTATGTACTTTATATTCATACAGCTATTTGAGAAATAGCATAACATGTCTTATTTAAATGAAAACAACATATATAATTTGAGTTTATTTATTATATATGTATGTACATCAGAACTTTGATGCGTAATTATCATATGCTCACGTCATCATATGCTCGTATCAAGCGGTTCTCACTCTACGATAAAATTAAATAATTTTCCAAAAAAATAAAACAAGTTTTGTAATATTTTTTTTATTATTAAATTGAAAAGGATGATTCAAATAATTACTGTAGTGTGCTCGTAATTTGAATTGTAGATTTTTATTAAATATAGGGTAATATATTTATATTAATTTTAAAAGTAGGCAAAATATTCCAACTCTAGGATTCGCGTAAATAAATATGTTTTAAACTTAAAAAGTCTTTGTAAGTTCTTATGAAGGATTAAAATTTTAAAACATCTTTAAATTTGTTTTGTTATTTTAAGAATGTTTTTTAACGATTTTTAATAATAAGTATAAACATAATTAATAAAAATAATTTATTATCACTTGCTATAAGTTTAATAAATATTACGTCTACTGTTACATCTAACTGAATTATAAACATATGTAGCAAATTTATTCAAAAAAATCTACATAATTTCTACAAAATTCATCCGTAGTACGAACAACCGCAAGAGCACGGAGGGGGTAGTTCCAATGGTTTTGGTTCCAACGTAACCGGGACGGGTGGAGGGACCATGAACGCCGTCATTGGAAGACCAGGTGGCGGTGGCGGGCAGCATGGAGGGGGCGCTGGTGGAACCAAAGAAATTACTAGAGGCGCCGGAGCAGGAGGTGGTGGAGGCAAGCAAAGTGGCGAAGGAGATGGTGCTGGTAAGAACATAGGTGCTGGGGGAGGTGCGGGTAAGAATAAAGGTGCGGGTGCAGGTGCGGGTAAGAAGAGAGGAGCTGGTGGAGGTGCGGGTAAGTAGAGTGGAGCTGGGGGAGGTGCGGGCAAGAAGCATGGAGCAGGAGCAGGTGCTGGAAGGAAAATAGGCGCAGGGGCTGGAGCAGGAAGTACGATAGGTGGTTGAGGCGGCAAGCAGGGTGGCGGGGGAGCCGATAATACGATCGGTGGCAGCGCTGGTGGTGGCGGTGGCAGACAGCCCGGTGGCGGTGAAGCTGGCATCAGCACTAGGGTCGGTGGAGGCGGTGGTGGTGCACCGCATTTCTTCTCTTCTTTTTTCTCTGTAATTTTATTGGATATTCAAATATTTTAAGAGTAGGTAAGGCTTGGTAAAAGTTTAGCGATTATTTTTGGGATAGTACCAATTTGTTAGCTCCCAAATGTTTAGCTTCCATTCAAATTTAAACAGATGTTTATATAGACGTTTGTATATTTGTTTAGAAATTAAAAATTATAAGCCTTACCCAATTTAGCTGCCAGTAGAGGTTTCAATAATCTGAAATAATACAAAATATAAATAATTAGATTAAAAATATTTATGTACGTATTCGATACTAAGTTTAGTTTATTAACAATACTTACGAGGCAAGAACAGCTTTCTTACATTCTTTCATCTCCTTTAACGCCTCTAGCTAATAAAATAAAAAGCAAAATATTATAGATTTTTAAAAAAGAACGATTTTTACTCTGTAATAATTTATGTAAAATGCAATTATTAAAAATAAATAATAATTTTCTGATTTTATTCAACATATTATGTCTATTTAGATGATTATACCGCTTTCCTATACATGTTATTTAGTAATAAAAAGATATGCTCATTATATCAACGTCTAAAAGGAGGACATACCAAACATAGTCCTTTTTCATCGCAAGCTTTCACATATACGGATGTGACTAAAAGAACGGTTAAGGAGGACCAAAATATTTTTCGACCCTCCATATCGACTACTACTAAACCCACAGAGAAGGGAAATATGCATTGTAAAAGTATTAATACGTATTTATGTGGAACCTTACCGTATTTTCGACATTCATGTGATAAGTTGCATGATAAACTGTGAAGTAATATTCAAGAGTTTTCTACGACAAGATCGGACGTGTTGATAACATAGATTCGGAAAGGTAATATATGTCTTCACATACTTATCTTTAATATTTTGTGTAATTAATTATCATATTTTATCAATTTATAGAATAAAGAATTGTGTAAAAGTATTTTGAAACAAAATAGAACTTTCAAATAAAAGAATTTCATTTAATAATAATTGTTTAATTGCTAAAGTATGAGTACCAGGGTAGCTGATTTAATATCGCTTTATAATAAATTCGATTGTCAAAGAATAATATCAAGTGTATACAGATGTTTATCGGTGATAAGGATCCGATTGTTGTTTTGTACGTTCGGCGCATATAAATCGAGTTCGAATATAGAATGAGTTCAAAAGAGTAACGTCAAAAAACAATATGGCTGCAGATACGCTCACAATACTAAAGTGCTTAGCGTTTTATTCATTCTTATTATCTGTGAGTATTTGGCAATTTTGACTGCGAATAATTCGGGTTTCATTGATATTATCTTATATATCAATTATTTTACAGATACAATCAACATATGGACATAACGAGATAAGGGAAGTTAAAAACTGCATGCGACGTTTACCTTTTATTATAAAAACGGTACCGACATCGGTAGAGACCAATATATGCCCGTTGATAAAACTTTCAAAATCTTTAAAACCGACGAGCTCTTCAAGGAATTCAAGATTTCATAGAAAACGAAGGTCCTTACTTTTACCAACTGTTCCTTTACTACCCATAATTCCACCTTTAATACCCAAATTGCCGTTGCTACCTTCACCTTTGCTTTCCCCACCTTTACTTCCTTTGTCGTTGACCAGATTAAAGAAACCGATTAAGCCCCTTAAAGTTCCAATTATAGGCAAACGATCGATTTTATCAAAACCTACACATACCAAGGCAAATCCAATTAAGATTCCAGATTTAAATATAAAGGCGGGTAAACGGAGAATTCTTGAACATCTTTTAAAATTGAAAAGGAAAGGATTATTGTCTACAAAAGAGTTAATGCGATTTAGAAAAGCTTTACTCAAGTAAAGTATAAAATCTTAATATGGTTAAAATGTAAGATTACCTATAGAGTAATGCTTTGGTTTGTATATAATGATACGCTTTGTAGTTAAGTTATTTATTTGCACTTAAAACGATCTGATACTATTTTGTCATATATTTTTATTACGCTATTTTAGTGATTTAAAGAATTAAATGAAATATTATGTTTTTAATTTCCACCAGTGTTCTATTTAGTGTGTGAAATATCTGATCATGCTTTTAAAGGGAAATAAAAAAAATATAATTGTAATAATAGTTTAATTTAATTAAATAATTTAATAAATTTATTAATAAATATTTTCAGTAAGATTTTATCTTTTTTTTATTTCGTTACCATATGTTATCTTCCTGATAACTCCTTCATGTCCTTTTAATGCTCTTAATAATCATATTTAAATAATATTATTGATGCAGACATTGATAATGACCTCGATGGTAGTCACGTTCGCGTTTTTATTGTTCTTTTAATAACAAATTTTGTCAGTAATTGAGTTGTTATATGTCACAGCTTGAACAGCTATTTAGAACAGGAAAATGATGCAGCTATAAATAAAAAATTATATTTTCTAAATTAATGTTGAGACGATACTAAAACTGTTTTCAATCAAGTGCCTATATATATGATAATTAACGTAAATAAACGTAAAATTTGCATGTTACAAGTTCGTCGAGCTTCAATGAACTTGTATGCAAATGTAATAGGTAAATTAGATTAAATTTATGCATAGTTCGGATTTCGGGATTAAAAAAAAATCATTAATGAAAGTAACATTAATATTCAAAAAACTATTGAGAAATTATAAAAAATTTGGAAAAAAATATATATTTTTTCATTTAGGACAACAATATATAGTTGTAAAACACATGTTGTACAACAAAATGTTGCAAAAGTCTTTCATGGCAAATTTGCAATACGACATATTATACAGGAAGTTGATACCTAGATGTGAACATTTTGGTATAATGTGTCTTTTCCATTACATTTTAACAACAATCATCATAAAATACACTATGCACTAAAATCCTATGGGTAAACAGTCTTCGATATCATAGTCCTTATGTAATAAAATCACTTATGATGCTAATCGGTAATGATGCACTCCTAAGATATTTTCTGTTGCTTCACGTTAGCTGCCAGGAAGTTGACAGTGCGGGATAGCATATCTTTAAATTTTCCGAAGAATGCGATGAGGGAGTGTGACCAGGGTTTGTCCTCAGCTCGACAGGTAAAGCACGGTTCCATTCCGTTCGGCCTCAGCAGAGACTGCCTCACTAGCAGACTGCCCTGAAAAGTAGCATGTGTAGGAAGTTAACTATCTTATTATTTTCATCATGGTACTCCACTTTATAATTAGCATATTTCTACACAATTTATGCAAGAACTCTTAAGATATATATCAAATATATTGAAAACGAAATTTTGTTACATAAATTATAAAAAAAAAAAACGAGAAATCAATTTATTTAATTGAACTGAGAATTAAAGCCAAGATCAAAATCCTTTAGAAATCAGAGTATGCCAAATTCTGATTCTGATTTGTTACTACGTTTCCTTACATAATATTTTATGGCCTTCCGACTGCAACATCAACATCAGCTCTTTGTGATAACATTATGTAGAATAGCAATTCTTATTTAAACATTTCGATAATTTAGTTTCAATCGTATAACGGAAAGTCAATTCTACTTGTCAAATTTTATTCACTACGAGTAGACTTTATTCATGTATGATACCTGACTATATCATACATGAATGAAGTCAACTTGAAAGCTCATATTCTTTTTTATTTGTTAAACATTTTCTTTAAATATTGAATTTATTCAAATATTGAATTTTTCTAATAAAAAAGAGTATTATTAGTTGATTCCGAAGTAGAGATTAATGAAAAAAATTGCAAAAACCATAAATAAAAATAAGGTCAAAAGTCAACGCCTCTATTATAAGAAGGCATGAAAATTTCAAGTACAATGACTGATCAGTATATTTGCAAAGACGTTTAAAATAATTTACATTTATTAACATTAAATATTTTTTTTTAACATCATAAACAAAACTCTTTTCTTCGATTAATTTTATATAATACGTTGTGTTATGCTGATGCTTAATATAAAAGATTAGATTAATTAAAATAATTGTTTAATAGTTTGGTTGGATTTTCAAAGGACATGTTAGTTATTGCACCTTACTATAGCTGCGAGCTCATCTTCTACTGTCTTTTGGTGAAGCCATATTGCGTAAATCCCTGACCGTGACACAATATAAGAAGAAAACCAGACCTGTGCAAACGTGACAACGGCAACCACGATCATAAAACCGACTAGACGCGGTCCCAATTTCATTCTCGTAATAGAACTTGACTAGGAGGTAGATGAGCAAGCCTCCAGCGCAGCAGCCGTTCGCCAACCACTGCATTTTGGATAGAACTCCGCGTCTAATACTCACACGCGAGTTGACAATCACGTACGCCGATAAGCGTTGACTGATTCTGAGGTTTTGGTATCAGAAACGCTGTCTTGCACATGATCTGGGTCGTGCGCCTTTGCCGAGTAAGCGTTTCTTAGTTCCAGTGAGACGTGATTGGCCAACGGTGTTTTTAATATAGCACGATGTCGCACTGAGCAAGCATGCCTCGCTACGTGACGGTGATAGCCTTGATGCTCGTGGTTAGTTCCCGTCCGAAGCCACTGCATACACTTTTGCCGTCCGATGCTAGTATCGAAACTGTCATCTGCCAAATTATTTTTAAATTATTAGTTTAATTTTTGGTTCAACTCATAACAATTTAGATATAAAACATTTGTGACTTTCATTAGTCGTCTTAGATTTTTTAACCGAGGTATGATGTGGTTTTGAATATTTTTGTACGCATTCCAGATGAAGCGTTTCCATGAGTGCGCGCCGCCACCGATTCGTTTAACAATCGATTGTGGATCTGATGAGGAGGTGAGTCATACGCGATGTTTCATTCTTTTTTTATACCAATTTGCCAAGCTCCACTTTGGTAGCTGCTGCTGCCGCGAAGTTAGCCACTTTCATTTTGGATTTTTTCAAAACTCTAAATGTCAATCCAAACGATAAACTTTGCGCGATTGAGTAACAAACGTTAAAACATTAGAATTTTGGCAAAATATGTTCTTAGAATAATATATAAATTAAAGTTTATATGTTATTCTTGTATTTTCTATTTCGTATGGGCTATATTATTGCAAAATTTCATCAAAATCCATTGCGTAGCTATTGCGAAAAAGAGCAAGTATCCATCTATACATACATTCAACCTCATAAATTTGAACTTGGTCTATGGTTTGTGTTACATCGACCATTTACAAACTTAAATTCTTACTATACAATTGAGAACCTTATAAATACC
>JAOCPS010022571.1:0-17489 GCA_025505425.1 Graphium colonna | reverse complement strand
GTAAAGGAACAGAGAATGCACCTGTGTTTGCGCGTACATTTGTGCACTATAATATCTCCTGCGCAGTTGGCTAATCTTAGATAAGATTGGCCGCCGTGGCCGTAATTTCGGTCAGGAGGACTTTATTAATATATTTATTTGTCATTAAACAAGTAGGTAGTTTACAAGGTTGTTATAATATTTCGAGTCCAAATTCAGCTATTTCATTGACATGCAAAAAATTATAGACATTTTTACAAATTTAAGTCCATAGCTCCTTTTAAATTATTAAATGTCTTATTTACATACGTGTAAACAAATGTATTATATTAATACACAGCTTCATATTAATTATTACAGTTTGTTAGCAACATTTGTTATTTTTTATTATGATTCAAAAAGTCTTGTAGGGAGTAGAAAGAATGTCTCAGTAGCTAGTTTTGTTAATATTTTTTTAATCTTTATAAATAATTGTTGTACAATGGTTTTGGGTAATTTACTATAGATAGTTTTACCCATCCAATAACAGTTTTGTTAACCCTTCTGTTTTTGGTACAAGGTCTAGGATTTCTTTTTGATTTTTGTGTAGTATGACTACTTCTACTGTGTGGCGTTGTTTAACGAATTAAGCAATTTCCAATATGTACAACCCAGTTAAGGGAAGAATAACAAGCTCGTTAAATTTTTGTCCGCATGGCGTGTTAGGCGGAACACTGAAAATGGCTCTAATGCATTTTTTTGAATAATAACGACTTTATTAAGGTCCGTTCTCATTCTTCAAAGCAATATTCTATATTTTAGAAGGGATTCGATAAATATATATATAAATAGATAATCACATAAGAAATTTTTAAAATCAGTTAATACGTGGTTAATATATGTGCGAACATATATAAATTTTGTTATTTTGATTTAAGAAACAATACTTACTGATCCGATTTCACTGAAATTTTTACGTAACCATTTTGAATATCTTATCAGATAAAAAAATAACTTTTGTATTTGTTTCATAAATGACGGAGATATACGCGAATATACATAAAGTAAATTTTGTAATTTTGCTTTACAAAAAAAAATTACTAAACTGAAAATATCAAGGATTTATTTCAAAAGAATACCCTATGAGATAAAAAAGAATTTTTAAAATCGGTTTATAAACGACGGAGATGCACGCTAACTTACTTATAAAGAAACATCCGAATTGAGAAAATAAAAGTCGAAAACACACGTTAATGAATTGCTTAAGTCGAGCTAAATAACACAAGTTTGAAATCGTACAACAAGATGTGAAGAAGAGGTATCAGGCATTTATTAACCATTTTTTGAGAAACAGAATTTTTAAAATAAATTATTTTCTCATTTATAGGATTTACCAGCTTGTGCGCGTCGTGTTGCCAAATTCCTTGACAAAGGCATTAATGATGAACAAATACAACGGCTTTGTGACCATCTTAACATCGATAACTTTAGGAAGAACAAAGCGGTCAATTTAGAGGTGGGGAAAGAAACAGGATTTTTTAATCAAAAGGAAAATTTCATTAGAAAAGGTATGCGAAAAATGTTTAATTCCTTTTTTTATATATTAATATACTTACGTGCTTAAGTGAAACATATAAAAAATATGAAATTTCTACAGCTCACCAATTTATGCGTCTGAATTCAAAATTTCGACGTTGTAGTTATTCGGTAACTTTATAATTCATGGTAATATATTATATATAATAAAAATAATTATTTATCAATATTCAAAAACTGTTATTAGCAGGTTTTGACAGTCAATGAATAAATGTAACATTTCTATATTATTTATTAAAATATGAGATTTTTTTCACAAACATTTTACAATACAGCCCGTGTTTTACACAAATCGCCAGATAATTATCAGGTGACAAGTAAATTCACCATTTCATTTTACAGTTTTATCTGACAATAATTAAAATTTTCGACAGTGCAGGTAATTAGCACTTATCCAGAATAAATTCTGCTGCTACTTAAAATAAGAATTTTCTTTTCATGTAATTGATTGACTCCAAACATATTACTGAAATAATTAAAAATTATTACTGAACTCTGTATTGCATGCGGCTCATTGCGTCAAGCGATGACCACCAACAAAAATCAAGAATTTTGATACATAGGATACGACATATACAGAATATGTGCACAGTTAAGATAATCCGTGCGTCGGATGGCCATATAGAAAGTCCGTCCAGAGCCTGATCTCTCTCCGATCGTTTCTGATATCCGTCCTATCGGACTATGACAGTAAAGAAACAAAGTGTTCACCTATGTTTGTGCGTACATCTGTGCACTATAATATGTCCTGCATATCAAGAGGTCTTTATTCTATTTTAGTTATGTTTATACATTTACACGTTATTCGTTGTGACCACTATGATCTGTTAGTGTTACACACACACATTGTACCGATTGTGCCAAACTGAAGTTGGCAAATTCGTCAAGGATAGGAAAAATTATTATTTCTCCTTTTATATTTTCTAAATTTAAATATTTACTAGCAATAACCTTTCTAGCATTAAAATAGAGTTAGAAAGTCATCCCGCTAGACATGTATCACTTTATCGTTTAGCAAGAATGTTCTTTTTTTAATAATTAACCAAGCAAGTCTCCTGTAATGGTTACAAGTTAAATTACAAGTTAAAATTGACATTGGTTTCCGGTTGGACTGAATATTACAAGCTATTCAGTCCAACCGATATACTATGTATATCGCGTGATAATGCAATAATATGATGACTTGGAACTAAACTGATGCTGGACTTGGAAAGCCACAGGAACACTCTTATGAAACGACACAACACCAACGAGTTTGGGCTCGTTTTATTCGTCTTGACGAGCACTATATGTCTATAAAGGCTTATTTAATAAAAAAAACATTATTTTTATTTGAATTTATATTGATGATGATGATGCTCTTATTTTCACGGTCACACTACATACGTCTCACTTTTACGGTCATAAATTTAATCAAATAAATGCAGCAGTTATCGAACATAACTATAATTGCACTCATGATTATTAAATTATTGATTTTTAAGGCAAAGTTGGCGGATGGCGAGAATATTTTGATGAGGAAATGACGCAACAGGCCAAACGATGGATACAAGAAAATTTGCAGAACTCCGATTTACGTTTACCTCAAGGAACATAAAAAACTTAACAAATAATATTTTTATACGACAAAATACTCGTGTTTTCTTCTATAATGTCCAACTTATTGTTTTATCATATTGTCTTCAAAAAACCTCCTTAGTACCTAACGTTAAATTATATCGTGCAAAATTAAAAATAAGAATAACTTTTATTATATCGAAATATACATCCGCACTCTAATAAATGTATTGTCATAATTTCGCGTAGTATAAAACGAATACATTTAGAGATCATATGAATAATATAACAATCAAAGCCGCTGTTGCATGATGGATCTTGGTTTAAGAACCGAAGGTCATGGGTTCAAATCCCACGAGATGATCTCTCGACTGCCTGAGAAATAAGATGATTCATGCAACGGATGGGCTTGTAAAAAGTCGAAAAAATTAGGTAGTTGTTAACGAACATCGATGCCTTCCAATATACTGACTAATCTATCCTTCGAATATAGATATACCCTTTAGTTTACGCCGTATAATAGTTTAGAGTTCCTTCAATGTTAATGTAACATAAAACGTGTTTGCGACTGAAACTGAAATGAGCAGACTAGGTCCTGATTTTTACAGGTGAACCTTATATTAAACGCCAACCGATCAGAATTTGCCTTTACACTTAATCACTACTCCTTAATTAACCTCAAGACGAGAATTCCGCGTAGATGGAGCGGATATTGAAACAATAATAGCTTTCCTTCTAACCCTGAAGGAACCTAGATTTGTCAACATTTTACATAAATCTACCTATATTAATAACATAGAACCTTATTTTTTTCATTTGCCTCCTTCCATCACTAACTCTTGTGATCGTTCTATTGTCTTTCACGCTTTGTATTTTTTAAATACAATATCTAATATCACTGCTATATCATAGCGTTCTATTAAAGAAAGAATTTTCAAATTCCTACACCCAAACATTACGTCTTTACAACATTAGGATAAATTGAACAGAAACATGTATAGAAACGGAGAAAGCAAATAAAAAAATGCTTAAATTGATTTAGATATTGTTACAATCCGTAAACATTGCTTTTCAAAGTAAAAAAGTGACATTATTTTTTAAATTGCTTCAATATTTGGCAAAGACAAGAGGGTATAGGGCCTATAGGCCAAAGTCCATCACTCGGCCCTAGTGTGGATTGCTAGACTGCATATATTTCAGAAATATTATGTATTAAAATATTCAAGTAAAGAATCACGAAGTTTAACTTTAGCAAGCATTTGGTAAATGAGCACTTAAAATTGTAATTCAGAAAGTAACAACTTCATTGTTGCCGATAGTAGGGATCATACTAATCATAATTATTAGCTAATCCAGCAGACGTTGCCCTGAAGGTTGTGTTTCCAATTTGTTCGGTTTGCCTTTTTTCTCTTTATTATCCTTTTTTAAAATTAGATCCAATAGCACACTCGTATGCCAAATTTCGTTAAGATGATATATACAATATTAGTAATCTTTTAATATTTAGTAAATATAATATATTAGACATGGAATTTCATATAAATATCTTATATATAAATTATATACAAACACTTTAGCCTGTGTCGCATTTCGATAACGATGTCTTTGAAAATCACAATCTCTTATTATATAAATAATTAAAACATGCGTTATCCAAAGTGTTAATTAAATTACGCTAATTGTTTTTTTTATTCTTAATTCAAAAGTCTTTCGGTTATAACTTACACTTCCAGACTTCAGACGTTTTTTGTTTCATGTTAAAGGGTTGGTTGTTAATTTATAACGACAATGGAAAACACGAATCCCGATTTCAATTTAATAACCCAAAGTATAGACCCAGAAGAAATGGAAAAAATTAATGAGTATTATAGCAGTAAGTTTAAACACATTATTTAGTGCTTTTCTAGATAACTTTCTTTGTATTTATAGAATATTAGTTATACGCCAGCAAAAGCGTGGCGACAAAGGGCATCAATAATTCCCAGCATAATTTGGCCGATATATATAATAAAAATATTTATTTATCATGGTTACTCTCCGACAACATTTATTTAACTTCTAAAAGCAAATGAATAAGATCAAGTTCAACTTGTAGTTGTTGAAAGACAATTAGAGACTAAGGGCTTAAATATTTTTTTCAGCAAGATTTAAGATCATTTTAATGCGATATGGTCCAAAAGGCTATACACTACCCGAAAACTCCAAGAACTTTCTCGACAAAATTAAAATGATGCAGATACGCCCAACTGATACATTTGTTACTTCTTTTCTCAAGTCAGGTAAATTATATATAAAATTAATATGTATTTTATGTATAGTGTAATAAAAAATTAAATACCAGGATCTAAAAGGAATGATAATTGTATATTTCTATATATAATGAATGTCGATTTAAATTATTTTTATAATTTTGATTTAATTTACAACTACAAAAGAGATAAACACTTTTATCTTAAGTCGAAACAACATTCAATGTCTTAGAAATTACGGTCCAAGCTGTTACTGAAGAAATTCAAAATCGTTTAGTTAAAAAACTGCAAGTAACTACCAAGTAAAAACACCAGAGCCAGCAGCAAGGATATATGACATTTGCGCGCAAAGCCACGGTAGCTAATCGAAAATCAGACTTCAAAATCATTCTACACCTACCATATCCTCTTGTGACATCTTTTTACCAAAATTAAAGACTATATCAGGGGCAAAAAATTGAAAGAGAAACAACCGCTGTTTGTGCTTTAGAAAAAAAATAGACGAAGTAATTACTACATATACATAATTAAGTAGGTATTATAAAGAAGTGTAGATTTATTGGTAAAAACATGCAAAGATAAATTTTTCATACAAATATTCAGTATGTCGACGATTATTACTTTTAGGTCATCCCTCGTAGACTTTATTAACTCACACAAGCGAGTAAAATACAAGTCGTTTCTTCAAATATATATTTATGCAGTTACATACTGAATATTTACAAAACAATTAGTGATAACATCATAATTAGTATTCTTTATAGTATTTTATTATACCAACGCACAGAGCATTCCTAGTTACTTCAATGATTAAAGTAAAGGGTTTTCTGACTCCAACGTACTCGCTATCTTGATTTCCGAGAGTTGGCTTAACTGCCACCCCGTGGCGTGCCCTCCATGACGAATGCTGTACTAGCACCAAGGAGGAGTCTGAAGAGACAAAGGTTGCGCCGGGGTCACGGAAGATTGCGCTTTCGTGTTCCCGTGTAACAGAGAAGGCGCTACATGGATTTTTATTAGCTACCCCTACTTGCCTACCCATGAGGTAATGGGGGATCCATAAAGGATTTTTTCCACGTAAAAAAAATTCTACTTCATTTTCCATTCCAGGTTTTATTCTCGACCGGCATGATCTCCTATATAAAATCTTGTGTACATCCTTCCCAAATTATTCAGCAACTGCTAAATACCTATTTCTTGAGGTTATTCTCAAAGGTACCAAAATAGTTTTAGCAGTTATCTACTGCCCCCCCCCCTCCCCAAATATAGACTATTTCACTGACTTTGAGTTGGAATCTTTGGGTTCAAAGTATATCGGTTATCAAACCTTCCTAGCTTTCTTAAGTTTAGATGATTTTAATCACCATTTCACTCACACATCTTCTTTAGATTATCTAACCATATGTGAAACTATTTCTTACTTAAATAGTTTGACGCGTCCTAGTATTAAGCCGTTTCAATTTTCTACAATCTCTTCTGATAAGATCAAAAATGCCATCCTTTCAATAAAATCCTATGCAGCCGCATGTGACAAAATCAGCCTACATATGATTATTCCCGACCTACATTTTTTACTCCCAATATTTACCCATGTTATTAAGTTTCCGCTAGATTATGCTACTTTTCCTTCTTCATGGTACAATGCACTTATCCGTCCACTTCCGAAGTGCTCAAATACTACACTTCTCAATAATTATCAACCTATGTCTATTTTTGCCTTCCTTTCTAAGTTACTCGAGTTCTGTGTTGTTTGTCCGTTGCAATCGGTATTTAGACCAGGACCACTGCCCTTCTCAAAATGACTGACGATATACGGGCGGGCATGGAAAACACAAAGGTTACCATTCTGGCTTTTATAGATTTCACGAACGCCTTCTTTACCATCAGCCACGATATCCTCCTTCCAGTTCTCTCCCATTTATTGGTCTCTGATGAAGTGCTGGAATGATTTTCTTCATATCTTCTAGGGCGCGAGCAATCTGTAAATATCGATGCATCATCGGGCTGGTAGATCTAGTGTTCCGCAAGGCGGAAGTCTTTCCCCACTTTTGTTTTCAATATTTATTAATTTGATCATTCATGATCTTCAATGTGAGTATTATGATTATTCATGACCATGGTTCAGTCACTCCTGCAAGATAGCTTCTTGCTATAAGCAAGAATGCTATCGAGCCTGGGCCACGACGGTGGCGTCTCACGAATATCAGTGCATTAAAAAAGGAGTATAACTTTGCCTCCAGGTCTTTCAATGGCCCTGGTCGCAGCAATGTTGGAGCACATTGGCAAAATTGGCGACAGACTACTTCATCTGCCTTCGGGCACTCGCACGCTTCAGTCTCTTGCCAAATCATTCCAAGAGAACTTCTATACGCCATCTTTACCACCCATGCACCGAGGGAATGACTCGCTGGCCTATACCTCAAAAGAGAAAGCCGATCTCCTGTGTACTCTTTTATCGTCAAACTCGACTTTGGACGGTGAGGGGAACACACCGCCGACCATCCCGCGGTGTGAAAACTCGATGCCAGAAATACGCTTCCATCTGAGTGCAGTGCGTAAAGCGCTTTTTGTCCCTTGATGTCCGTAAGTCAAGTGGGCCAGATGGAATTCCTGCTATTGGGCAGAGGACGTGCGTACCAGAGTTGGCACCGGTTTTAACGTGTTTTTTCAGCACTCCTAATCTTAAGGCGTAGTTCAGTCTTCTTGTAGAACGGCTTTAGTGCACCAAATCCCAAAAAAAGGCGACTGCTCGGATCCCTTCACCAACAGGCCGATTGCCATCACCTCCTTGTTCTCAAAAATAATGAAGTCTTTTATTAACAGCCAACTCCTGAAATATCTTGACAATCACCAGCTGATCAATGACAGACAATACGATTTTCGTAAAAATCAATCAGCTGGTGATCTACTTGTCTTACTTAACCCCTCGATCGGCAGAAGCAATTGAGCAGCAATTGCCTCGAGCTTTGGCAGTTAGTTTGGACGAAGGAAAGGCCTTCGATCGGGTATGGCACAAAGCGCTCCTTTCCAAGATCGCATCTTACGGACTACCTGATAAATTGTGCGGATAGATAACCAGCTTCCTAGCAGATCGGAGCATCAAGGTCTTTGTCGACGGTGCATGCTCCGACACTAGATCTGTGAACACTGGTATCCCTCAAGGCTGCGTACTATGTCCCACACTGTTTCTTGTGCATAACAATGATTTGTCGCGCATTAGCAACATTCATTTTCATGAATCGTTATGCAGATGACAGTACAGTGGACATCTTATACACCAGCCGGGCAAACATTTCTCAGGGCCGCGTCGACGAGCGCCGGACAAACTTGTGCCGGAAGTCGAGACATTGCTTGACAAAATCTCTAATTGGGGTTGACTAAATTTAGTCCAGTTTAACCCACAGAAGACACAAATTTGCGCGTTCACCGCTAAAAATCTTTTGTCGTATCTCCTCTTTTCCAAAACATTCCTCTGTTTGCGTTGACCATTAAAAAGAAACCCTTTGTCATATCTTCTCTTTCCAAAATACTCCACAGCGCCGATTGGAATTCTTGGCGTCGACATATCGAGTGACGTACAGTTCCGCGGTTACTTAAAAGGTAAAGCTAAATTGGCTTCTAAAAAGCTTGACGTCCTCGGTAGAGCGAGACAGTATTTCTAGCCGTCAGACTGCCTGAAGTTATACAAATTGTAGGTACGGCCATACCGCAGGTATGGAATACCGCTCTCACCTCTGGGCTGGGGCACCCCTATTCCAGCTCCTTCCATTTGACCGCATCCAGCGTCGAGCTACTTGAAAAGACGATGATCCAGCTCTCTCCGATCGGCTCGATTCCTTGGCCCTGCGAAAAGATGTAGCATCTCTAAACATACTATACCGCATTTACCACAGTGAGTATTCAGAGGAATTGTTTGGACTAATACCGGCTGTACAATTCGCTCATCGTACAACGCGACAATCCATCAAATATCATCAATACCACCCCGATGGCCGGCAGTCCAACACAGTGCGTTTTCGTCGCCATTTTCTGCCCCGCACGATACCCCGTTGGAACCAATTGTCGCCAGCGGTATTTCCGGACCAATATGACTTAGGGACCATCAAAAAAAGAGCATATTCCTACCTTAAAGGCCGGCAACGCTCTTGTAACCCCTCCGGTGTTGCAGGAATCCATGGGCGGCGGTGATCACTTACCATCAGGTGAGCCACTTGCTCGTTTGCCTCTTTCTCTATAAAAAAAGACTGAGAAAAATGGTTTAGTATCTTATAAATGGATAAATTTATAAACTTTAACCAATATACGAGTAGTAGCTTACGATATTTTGTCCGCACTTTCTGCTGCATGCTAGCGTGAGACTGAATTAATTAAAATTAAGTGGTCCCTGTAATTTCGATCAAAACACAGTGTAATATTGATAATAGAAAAAACAAATCTAGTTTACTCAAATAATATGTTTTTGTTGTTTTGTCAGTATTAATCTTTTTTCATAGTTTATAAACAATTTTATACGATCGTGTAGATCTCGCACATTTGTAAAGTTTTTAATTTTTTCTTTGTTTAAAAAATGTAATAAGACGTCTATTATTTTGATACTAAATTTGTTGTTTTTTACTTATTTAAAAAAAAAGCAGTGTAGAAAAACCCGAAACAGTATAATTATTTACTTTTTTGAATATTAAAGAAGTCGATGAAAAAACCTTAAAAAGATATGCACTTATTATTTTCGGGAAAAAAGAACTCAGGGAGGAGAATAACTATACCATCTTCGTCGGTCTCAATTGTAAGCTTCACCTGCATGCGCTAATGTTTCGTGAGGGCCATCAGCGGCGACGCTACAATCGTCATGGCCTCCCCTACTAGACAATAGACGAGTCTGTGGCAATCGAACAGTGGTGGTATAACTACACAGCCCTCCGAGAAAATGTTAGAAAAAGGCTTCAGAGACCTTGGGGAGTAAATACCTAAATGGTAACGTAATTATTAAATCTGGTAACTGTGAAGAAAGCCGTAATGGGGTAGGCTTTATCATGGCTCACCATATATTCCAGTCTGTGATAGGTAAAGAAATAAAAACGAACTAAACAGCCTTGCAACGAGTACAAACTAAACCCGGTTTGATCAATATTGTTCAAGTATATCAGTGGCATCGGGAGAAGAATATACAATTCTTCTTAGGAATACATAATATACTAAGGGATCTTTAAAAAATGAACTTATTCCTTTCAGGACGCTAGAACGCGCTGCATACAGCGCATCACAAATCTCGTTGGCGAGCTACCTGTTCACGATAGCAGCATGGAAGTCACGATCCTCAGCATTGAGGAACCGATTTTTGTAAGAACATGTACATTGTACGTACCATAAAGTTTAAATTATTATTTATATGTAAAACAATTTTGACTTAAAATGTTACCTTAACGTTTTCGTTTAGGCTTTTGAGGTGTATCTTTAATGCTCAGACTCGTATTTTCTTCATTACCTAAATTCTGGTTACTTATGGGAAATGGACTGAATGATTGGTTTAGGTGGTGATGGTAATACGTAATCTGTATCCCGATCACTTTCATCAGGAGAAAAGTTTTGAGCGGATGTGCTTGATGAAGCAGAGCTTGAAGACGAAGAGTTGTGAGCTTGATGAGTTAGATCTTTTTCTCTTGCTTGAACCTTGAGTTGCATATTTTTATGTAGTTGTCATTGGAATACTATAATTGCTTTCTAGATATTCTATGTGGACTCTGTGGTTTCAACAAATTAGGGAATTTGCTACCACCCGCATCTAATTCCTCTATAGCAAAATAACAAGCAGTGACAGTCTCTAAACATGACTCTGATACTTCTGGGTTATGGTTCAGCCCATTCATAGAAAGATTACTGACGACTTCAGCTGCTGAAAAGGTTTCTTCTTCGCTTTCTATAGCAACGGCCACTATACGTGATACAGGAGAATTTCGTAAATATGGCATTGTCTGAGACAAACAAGAATAATATTATCAATGAATATCAAATTTGAAATAAGTTATCATAAAATGAATTAATTTTGACAGAAGAAAAACTATAACTAAATGAATCATAACTCTTTTGTGATTAATCATAAATATACCAATATGGTCAAACATAAAAGTAACCTATAGTTATACTAAAGGTAACAATTTAAACAATACTTTATTATGAAACATATAACTTTGTTAAAAATAAAACTGTAGTTTAATCTATAATTACTGTTTAGGTTAAAATATAAAAGTGTAAATATTATTTGAAATAAAATTAAGCTGTTGTTAAACGAAAAGTAACAGTTAGAACCTAAACTTATTAAGATTTTCTCAACTGAATTAAAATTAAAACTGTAAGTAAACTAAATACCACACTATGCCAATTAAAATGAGCCAAAAACATACCTTGTTAGTGATATGCAGCTGTTTTTATCCGAATAATCATAGTGTATTTAAACTTTTGTATATGTTTTATAAATCACTCTACAATGGTCACGATATAAATGGCATAAACACAGTAAGGTTTTTAGTAAACCAATAGCGCACCGTTTTGTAACGGTAACTTATATATATATAAGTTACGTCTCTAGTTAATTCTTACTTTTTTAAATGTCATATATATTTTTGTATCATATCTAGTATTTTACAGAAATTGTAAATATTGCTATGAATCCGATGTTCAGATACAGTTCAGATTTTATACCAACTTAAAAAATATCTGAGCATTTGATTTAAATATGTATATCATTTAATTCATGAAATAATTTTATTTTCGTAAACAATAACGAATATTCCGAAACATGATTCAAGTCAGTAAACCAAACCGTCGTGTGTAATAAATAAAATAAAGAGCATTTTTTCATCTTTACTTTAAAGAAAGCGGTAATATCTTAATTAAAAATATATCTTTAAAATGTATAACGATTTTAACGAAAATTATATTCTACTTTCAACTTAGCGAATGCCTTCCTGCCTCGTGACGACAGGTACTGTTAAATTTATGAACCAAATTAGGTCGACGTCGAATGCAATAAATTAACATATGAAAGTCATAGACTTAAGTCCTAGCTTGTTTAATTAACCTGGAAGTGTTGATATTAAGCTGCGAAGTATTAATGGTTTATCAATCGCAATCTCGAGCATGACCGGTAAAATATGTCTTTAGAAGGTTGGAGTTGTGTATCAATGCTAGCTTTGGATAAACATGATATTTAATAAATAATAAATGCATATTAAGGTTATAAACAAATATGAAAAAAACTTTATACAAAAAACAAATCACCCACTAAAAATAATTCTCTTGCCATTTTGAGTTATAAATAATTATGATTAATTTCTATTTCTTTTCTTTCAAATTTATATGAAAGCGGGTACAATGATACGGATAACGTTTGTAAATTCCTAAAAAATAGAGTAATTTGTTGTACTGCGGAGCTATAATATATACCTAGGCCACTTAATTTTTTTTAACAAAATTTCATAAAAGAAGAAGGCTTTCAGTTTAAGTGTATTTTTTCTAGATCTGTGACCTAATTTCTCTTAAAGTTATGAACCCATTTGGAAATCATTTTTTTGGAAGAATATAATTTCGAGGTAGTCTCGTATAGTTTTTATGAAAATCGTTTCAATAGTTTCTTTTTGTATCTAAAGTCAATGACAATATGTTTTAAGAACTTTTACGGTATTTACGTTTGAAATTGGTTTCATTATTTGCAGTCAGGGTAATAATTATTTTTTCTGTAATACGATATTTGTTATTAACTGTTATATTCCGTATATCACTGTCGAATATCCAATATGACATAAGTCGTTGATGGCCATACAGCCAAAATTTAGTTAATTTTGGGCGTTGTAGGTTGATGATAAATTCGCCAAACAAAATGGCGTGTACTCATTACCTACAAATTCACCTAGACATTTAAAATTATTTAGGAAATAAAAAGTTATTTCCAGTAAAATTCTACATCGAAGTTGCGGTAATTTAACAAGTAAACATGTAGGTAGCCTCTACGGCCATATTGCCATTTTACCGTTTCTATTAATAATATTCTATAAACATGCAAAGTCTATGCATAAATGAAAGTGAAAAATTATTGCAACAGCAAAAACAAAACACGATAACGTCTTATAAATCGATGACGCCGGCTACACGTACGAAAAAGTATGAATCATTGTCCTGTTACGCTAAGTATACAAGTGACGGCTTGGAGCGACAGAAAGGCACGACTGGCCTGAGTGTTGATAATGACATTAAAACGCAAAATTATCCTCTTCAGACTACTTTGCTGACAATCAATTTTTCATACAGAGGGAGGCAAACGAGCAAGCAGCTCACCTGATGTTAAGTGACCGCCAACACCTATGGACTCTCGCAACACCAGAGAATTTACCTTTACCGCCTTTAAGGTAGTAAGAAATAGGCTCATCTATTAAAGGTCCCTAAATCATATCGAGAAAATTCCCCTGGCGATAGTTGATTCTTGAAAGGTGTCGTGCGTGATAGAAAATGATGGGAATATCGCACAGTGGTAAACTGCCAACTATCAAGGTGGTAGCGTTTACGGTATATAAATTAAGCAGTAGGTATTATTTCGAACAATTTCTATGATTATTCCCTCTTAGTATATGCGATAAAGAATGCTAAGAGAGGCAATGTCTTTTCGCTGCGCTAAGGGACAAAGCTTACTGGATTTGACTGGGTCAATGCCGATTTAAATAACTAGACATTGGATGCGGTCAAATGGATAAAGCTAGTGTGAACAGTGAATTCTATATGTGACCGGCCTTGCGTTTTGTCAAGCTGCATACGATGCGTCAGCTGGAAATACTGCTTTGCTCTGCTGAGGATGCCAAGTTTTTGTAAGACAACTTGGCTTTATCTTCCAAGTAACCGTGAACTGTACGTTACTCTATGTCGACCCCGAGTATTGCGATCGAAGCTGAGGCAAACAGTGTCAAAGTGAGAAATGGCATAAGACAAAGCGACGAAAGCGTGAATTTGTGTCTCTTGTGAGTTAAATTGGACTTAATTTATCCGGTTTCATTCCGAGATTTTGCTGAGAAGTCTCGATTTCAGACCCACGGTTGTACCAACAATCGTCAACATGGCCCTGATAAATATTTGGCTCGTATAAAAGGTGTTTACATTAAACTTATCTGCATAACAATGAAAGTTGCTAATGCGCAAAAATGCACCTTGGTGTTATAATCTGCAAGAAAGCTGGTTATCCAATCGCATAATTTCTAAAGTAGCCCGTAAGACCTGAAATCATCAATATTGGAATTCTTTCCATGCGTTTTGTGCCACTATTGATCGAAGGCCTTTACTACGTCCAAGCTAACTGCGGCCCCTTGATCGCAATTGTTACTTCCCAGCAATGTGTCAGATAAGTAGATCACCAGCTGATCAACTTTTGCAAAGACCGATAAGGTCTTTGATCTGACGTTAATCTCCAAGGTACTCTAGATTTAAATTTTCACATTAATAAGTTAAGTAGATTTTTGTAATTTTCTTTGATATAACTACTAGTGTGGTAATCACGACAAACGATTAATATTAATAGAATCAGGCGTTACTTTGCGGAAGTCCATTGTATATAATTCTATAAGACCGTTTAATTAGCAATATTCCGCCAAAAAATCCCCTGACAACCTGCAAGCAAATATGTGAGCGCACGCATAAGAATGCGCATGTCTAGAGACGGGATAGCGAATGGTGACAAAACCACCACCAAGCGATAATGTTAGCAGGATTATCGTGCACGAGAACGCACGCACAAGCAGTGTGGAAAGGGAGGGAGGTGCCTTACGCATGCTTATGCGTGCGCTCACATATTTGCTTGCAGGTTGTTAGGAGATCACGATCTCCTCATTTCCGTTCTACCACATTTAAGATTTGTACCCTAAAGCCTGGACTGGTTCTCATCCTATCTTCGCGGCCGCCAGCAGTTTATTCATGTGAGACAAAAGTTTTCACAATGGGCTGATCTTGAGTCTGGGGTCCCTCAAGGTGGTATACTCTCTCCATTACTTTTCTCAGTTTTCATAAACTCAATCTCAACATTCTTCAATTGTTCGTACAATCTGTATGCTGAGAAATTGCAGATATAAATACAAGCTAATGTTGGTGATATCCGCAATGCAATTTCTAGATTAAACTTTAACCTGATTTTAATTTATGATTAATTAATTAGGAATAATGAAATAAAAGTTAATCTTAAATTATATATTTTTACGTACCTCACCTTTTTAAAAACATCCATTAATTTTAATTATCCTAATTATTTCGTAGTAATAAGATTATTCTATTCATTTAAAAGCGTTTATTTTACTGCATAAATATTTAAAGTTTCATAAAGTACCATATTTTGTCAACTCGCAATCCAGAGTCTTGAGATACAAGCTTTGCTAAGTTCAAGACCTGTGGCTACCAGTGTATTAATGTGTATTACTTTGTGAAAACATGATTTATTATTGTCAGGTGGTAGAGCATAACATCTTTTCACAGCTTTTGCTGCACTTTTACGGCCGTGATCGTCCGGGAAAGTACCACCGCCCCTTATAAAGTCGGCAGAAAATAAAATATACATGACTTTTGGAGATGCTGGATGGCCATGTCATCCGGCGTCCCCAAAAGTCATTCTCTACAAATCCTTCATCCCGAACCAATCTAACTAATAAACCTATTATATCCAATGTCCTAGGTTGACAACGCACTCGCAGCTCTCCGGATGTTGCGTGTGTCCATGGGCGACGGGATCACTAACCATCAGGTGAACTGTCTACGCCCGACGTCAATTGGGATCATTATGTCGACCAAAAATGACTGTGCCTGGTCCATCGACACGATATCAGGCTTGTTCGCAAGTATCGTCCTGTCCGTGATTATGGGCCGGACCCAATAGAGCCTGGCTCGGTCATTTTTGAGCACGGTTTCCGGTGAGTACTTATAATACGGCAATCTTCTTTCCGTGAGACTGTATTTCAGAGCAAGCTCCTGGTGGAGGATTCTGGCGACTAGATTGTGCTTGTGCAAGTACTCAGTATTAGAAAGAGCCGAACAATCGGAGATAATATGCCAAAGCGACTCCCCAGGATGGCGGTATGCTCGACATATGTCGGTGGTGCCATCATTTAGGATGTATCTCCTATTCGTCTTATTAACCTGATCCTGTATTGCACAGGCAAAACCCGTCTCCAAAGAATCTGAAATGCAGCCTGTTCACTGAAGCGGTGTTGTCAACAAAAAGCTCGTAATAAGCCGTGTTTCTACAAGGCTTATTACGAGCCTTTTGTAGGCGATTCTCGACTATGGAGCTCCTTCTCTTTCCATGTGGTCTCTCGGTCAAAGACGCTTTGTACTGCCGGGTCTTGCCATTGCTCGTTGTTTAAGGATAGTGTGGTCAGTCCCTTGTCACTGTGAATGACGTCTACGTAGTATGCCTCATCCGATTTCGTCAAGAAATACTTACGGAGGCTGCACACTTTACGATTATGCATAATGAGGGCGCTTAAAAAGCCCCTCCAACCATGCTTCCGCAGTAAATACAGGATCATCACTGAAGACCTCGGATGACGCATTCTGTGTGACGTCATTATGGAGCGGACTTTTCTTGCGCATTCAGCTCGGTTTGAATCTACCTGTGTATGCTAAAGGTATACCTAGGTGTATTATAATTTATAATATATAATATCATTTAATATAATATTATAATTGAATAAAAATATTATGATACCTAGGTATATTCCTATAGGTGGTAGAGTATAACATCCTTTCACAGTTTTTACTGCATTTTTACGGCCACGCTCGTCTGAGGAAGTACGACCGCCCTTTATAATTTGGCATAAAATAAAGTATGGATGATTTTTGGGGATGCTGGATGGCCATGTCTACCCTTTTCTTTTCCCACTCCTATCCCCTCCAAATCCTGAATCCTGAGCAATCCTATCCAATAAGTCTATTGTATCCAATTTCCCATGTTAACAACGCACTCCCAACTCTCTGGATGGGCAACGGGAGGGTCAGTTACCATCAGGTGAACCGTCTGCTCGTTTGTCTTCCTTTCCATAAATAAATGTACAAGGACGGGCATAATCCAACCGTTATATGCACGTGCTTTATTTACACCTGACAAAA
>JAOCPS010022466.1:0-17491 GCA_025505425.1 Graphium colonna | reverse complement strand
AAGAATTCTAAAAATATTAGTTTTGGCTTATATTATTTTTTTTTGAATATTTTTATGTATAAACAACATCAGCTAAGTTACAGTTATATTATATGTTATATCATGAAATGCATATAAATGACGGTAATAAAAGCTAGGCATACTTAATTTTATATTACTTGATAAAGTATAGCACCATAAGTAGACCCTACTCTCTCTCCTCTTTGCTCGTCATTCGAGTCCAAAAGTGTAGGGATGCATGTAAACCATTGTTTTCTGCTAACTGATTCATGAGAAATGGTCGGCGCGATTGCAATTCGCTCCGAAGGAAAGTTCTCATCTTTTATTTTTAGATTTATAGATAGATATAAGATATTGTTTAATTTAGTGTCAAATTGTTTTTTTTTTAATTTCTCATGATTGGACTATAAATAAAACTTCCTTTGGGTGTTTTGATGGTCGAGTTATGTCGAATGTTGAAAGCTTTAGATAAATATAGTGAATAAGGCATATTTGCGAGCAGGTACGGCGGCGGGCCAGGCGGGCCGGGCGGGCCGGGCGCGCGCGGCTGGGCGTGGGGCTGGGCGCCGCCCGCGCCCTACGCGCCCCGGCACCCGCGCTTCTCACGGCCCAGGTATCTTTAATAGCTCTTCGATCGGTAGCTACGCTTCGCTTACATGTCATCCGAAAATACGCAGGTGAAGCTAACGTCGACCAAGAAAAGCCTCGTCTTTTCGAGTTATACTTCTTTTGGCGCCTTAGGAGAAAATAATGAGAGTAAATTTTTACGATGTAGTATTATCACTGCTACTTATATGAAATATAACAATGTTGCGGCAACATCGAGTCTGTAACATTAACTAGTATTTCAAACATATTTCACTAGTTGACGCATCTAACGTATAATATAACAAAACTCAGCTTTTCTAACAGTTTAAGTTACTACTACGTGCCAAATATGAAAAGTAAACAAGGTTCATGTGTTCTTTATTTATAATATTTAAAGATACTTTATTTAACTAGTTAAAATAAAGCTTTCAATGTATTAAATACCATTTTTTCTATTATTAATATCGTTTTTTCTACAAACATAGGATAAAGCAAGAAATAAAATTTTTAGAAAGATTTTATATATTATATTACGCCAAAGAAGTATAACTTCTTACGTACATACATAATTACACACACTTTTATATATCGGGAATTAATTAGCCTGTAAACAAGACTAAATAGACAAAGTTTTACTCGATTTGGCTGAGTGGTCGGTGCTAGCTACACGTACGTTCCATAAATTACGTCACAGTAAAAACATTATTTTTACACAATTCATATCGTTGATTTATTTATTCTAAGCTTCTTTGTAGTCTAAGCAAAACTATATTCAGCCACTTTCCCCTTTTTAATATTTGCTGTAAATTTATGAGTCACGTATACTTTTAACTCTAGGCAAATTTGTATATGCATGTGTAACTGAGCAAATTCACAAATGCAATACTCGCAGTTATAACGATGCAGACTGAAGTAGCAATAATAGCGCTACAGTGCAGCGCTGCTTTCTGTTGTCTTAGTGCTATAGTTCTACTTTTAATTCTATTCAGTAACTTGACAGATAAAGATTGACCAGTTTATGACGAAAAAGCTAGTGAGTAGACTTAAGAATGTATGAAATTGAATGAACTTTAATAATGTTCATACATACATGCAATCTTTTTGTGTCTAATTTAATAATTCTTTTTTAAAATAAGATGCACATTAACAATTGCAGAATTTGAAATTCATTATGTTTGTTTGTTGTATGATAATTTAATAGAATGACTGATACATTTATGATCAAATAAACACTTGTTACTTTTATTATAAATATATTAGTTATATTATCAATAACTTGGTCCAAACAAAACATATCATCTCCTGTTTTTAGAACATGAGTTATGCAAGTGGTCCATAACGAAGGGGCCACATGTTTATATACATTCATATAATTATAGGGGTAATGTGACAAATTAAAAAGAAAGGAAATAATATAATTATCATTTTTAGTTTTCCTTATTACAAATAATTATTATTCTTATATATAAGTCTAGAGTAAATGGAATGTCAAACTTAAATGACGAGTGAAATTACGATTTGATTATTTCTCATCTAAAATTATTCTTTTATTATATATCTTACATATGATTTTATAAGGTTTTATATAAATTAAACCACTCTTTATCATTCGCTCTTTGCGAAATTAGTCGACTACTCAACACCATTAGATTAGATATGGTAACATTATTTTTCTTTGAAATGTCAAGTTACTGAATAGAATTAAGAGTCGAACTATATAGCTGCTTGCAGATTTCCTGGTGGTGTTGCTACTTGCAGCGCATTTCCGAATGTACATTTAGTTGCTTTTCAGCTTCTACACAGCTAAACCAATTTTCATTTGTTAAATAAATCTGCTTTTCGAATTGTACTTTAAATATAATATATTCAGAATAGGCTACATAAATAGACAATGAAATGAAAGCTCCGAAACGGCAGGAATTAATATAAATACGATTTAATTTTTTTTGTATGAAAATTGGTACATATTTGCATGTTTGGTATTTTTTATTTAGTTATACATTTAAAACTGAAAACTTATAATTACTACTTTATTAAGTGGCATTTATTTCCCGTGAACTAAATATTACTAACAAATTGCCCACAATAGTAAACATTAAATCACGCTTAGCCTCTATTATTAGATGCAGCGCCATCTTGTTTTATTCAGTCTTGTTTGATACACCGAAATGGATGCATGCTTCAATGCGATTAATATCACTGTCAGCTCAAATCATCCGCGACAAATCAAACTGTAGACACATTTGATGACGTCAATCATAATTTTTCTCGTGTTGAATGTTTTTTTAAAAAAACAACTTTTTCTCCAGTATGTAAGATTGAATTTTCAATACATAAAGTACTGTTTTACTGTCAAACTTATGTAAAATTTATATTTTTGTGTGAGATTGTGTATTTAGGGTTTTATGCAAATCAACGGTCGATGATAAATTAAACGGTATCGTTTTTATCGATTATTTTGCTGTAAAAATTAATATTTTAGAACGAAGCAACATTTTTAAAGGACAATGTCCAAAAGTGGTACTAAAAATTCTCATGCATCAAGATCAAAATTATATAGTAATTATTTTCATAATTTCGCTTCATGGATTCGATTATCAGGGAATTTAATTTAAAATATCATGGTATGAATTTTTTCTTAGCTACATGACGTTTACACAATCTGTCATAGAGACGAAGAATGGAATAAAAACTATTTTTGATGAATCGATTGTTCGATTTCATCAAATATTAAACTAAAAAAAACCCGATTTTATTTACATAAAGAATAATCTGTAGGAGTTAATGTAATATGTCTGGTCTCTAAAAAAAATGTTTGGACTTGATGCATCTTAGTCCGGTATGCCATATTATAATGGACAATGTGTATTAACCTTTCTAAACCAACTGTTGCGAAGATTTACTATTTTAGCTTGCTTTTTCGTAATGATAAAATTAGCACTAAAAGCCATACATTTACAAACGGATAAAAATGTACCGGACCTGACATAAATATAAAATTGATGTAAATATGGATAGAGGACCTAATATTTCAATCACTATTTAGTGTTTCTTTTTGTCACATAACAAACTTTGTTATGTTTGAATTAATTATCATTTTTATTCATTTATCGGCTTTCGGGTTTATTTAAACATGCGTGTATATAATATTATACTTTAACCTATTACATACAATTCTGTAAAATTATAAAAATATTTCATATGTTTTTTGGTTGAAAAAGTACATTTTACAAATTTAAATGTATATAATGTAAAACTTATTTAATTTAAAAAATGCAAAACTTCTTAAAACTAGATTGTTGCATTTTAATTGGTTGCGTTCGTCAGATACTCGCGCTAAATTATCATGGACGCTTATACCAGATTTGTAGCAATGTTATTAACTTCTACAAGTTTTTAAATTTCATTTATCTTTTCGGTGATAAAAAAGAAAAATTTGCAATCTAAATTATAATTGAAAATTAAAGGCACGATTAAAATACATTACACAAATTAAAGACAAAAGCTTCTTTTCTTTAGTATAACGTCATTAAAGTATACATATAATGTATACAGTGCCGGATTAACGCTGTTTCAACTTTCCAAAATTATTTTTTTCTACAATTTTTACTTATTTTGCATATACTCTCATAGAATTTTTTTTCCTTTCTTAAATTAATATTAAACTCTCTAAAACATATTTTTTTTCCGGGTACCCAAACTATGCGGGGCCCTTGGCAGTTGCCTACTCTGTCTAATGGTTAATCCGGTACTAGATGTTTAGTATATTAAAATATTTTTATCTCATTTTATCCTGTTGTTATTTATATTGTGTTTCATTTAACAAAAAGCTGTTGAGTTAGCTAATTAGCTACACGTTTAAAATAATATTTTTACAATAAAAGACGAGCACATTGCAGGATAGGTGCACCGAGATAGTTAAAACATGTTAATGCTTTTAAACGGACAAGCTTTTAATTTTTCTCACGTGTGACATTAACCATTATATTATATATTGTAATCATTTTCGTACGTTTATTGACAATCGACACATAACAAAGTTCAACGTGAATAAAACATCAGGCAGAAGGTCATTTTAACACTGCCTTTATCGAGTCGAAAAATTTTAAATGTCAGTCGTGTGTTTGTTCTAATACTGGCCACAACAACATATTGTCTTTATTTTAAACATCCAATGCAAATTCATAAAGAATATTATTAACTTATTATAGCATTTTGATATTCATATAAAAATAATAGCTAATTCCTTTTATAAATAATTCACACCGTGAGTGTTTTTTGGCACAGGAACGTTTGTGTTAACAAATAAGATTATTTTAAACCGTAAAAACTAAATACAGTTTACTATGATTTTGCATTTCTATACTTTATTATAACCGTTGGTATGTTTTGTTAATTCAAATAAACTTATGCAATTAAGCGAAAACGCGTTTAAAATATATTTAATAAATGTTCAAATCGGCTATATTTTTTTTCTAAAATTCATCACACATTACAGCATAACATCTTTTCATAGCTTTTTCTCCACTTCTGCGATCGCGCTCGCCAGGGGAAGTACCATCGCCCTTTACAAAGTCGGCATAAAATAAACTATGACTTTTGGGGATGCCGAATGGCCATGCCTACTCTTCCCTTTTATCACTCCCTTTCCCTCCAAATCCTTAATCCCGACCCCTTCCTATCCAATAAACCTATTCTATCCAATTTTCCAGTTTTTACACTCGCGAGTCTTCGGATGTTGCGTGTGTCTATGGGCGACAGGATCATTTACCATCAGGTTAACGGTGTGCTCGTTAACCTTACGACAAATTAAAATCGGTTTTTAGTACCTCATATATACAAAAATATAGAGCAACACTAAATCACGCCATCCAATCGCGTAAACCTTTACATTTATACCATTATCATCTAAATGTGCTTATTGGATTATCCACGCAGCGACTTACTGCGTATGTGTTTGTTTTTTGTCTCGGTTTGCGTCCATACGATTTTAGGTATAAAAGCTTCGTTCTTCAAGACAAAAAAATAAATTTCCAACCGCAATCGTATTTCGATCATTGGATGAATAATAGATGGCTTTAGCCTTGAGTTTATAAATGTGTAATGATTTTGTGATTTCATTATCTTATCATTTTGGCGGCGATGGTGTTGCGTTCGTTTGAAAAATCGTTTATATTCACAAATTATCCCCACCTTTTTAATTTATTGATACTGTTTGGTAGTTGCTTCTATTTGTGGAGCATAACGATTTTATAAACATATTCACGGTTTACTGATACAATTTAAAGCATTGTGGTTATAATAATAAGTCATTATAATTTTGGTAAAGCCGTAGTAGCTCAGTGTCCCTCGCCTTCAATTCTGTTTACTCGAGGCGAACCTGAGTTCGATCCCTGGTACCGGCACTAGTGAAATTGTCAATTTTGTAATTGCAATTTTAAGTGCTGATTATACCACATGCTTGACGGCGAAGGAAAACATCGTGAGGAAACCTGCATATCAATGGAATATTTCTAAAATATGCGAAATTTAGTAGTTTCTACCAATCCGCACTGGGGCCGTGTGGTGGACTATGTCCTATACCCTCTTTCTAAAGGAGGCCTTAGCCCAGCTGTGGGATAATGGGATAGTGAAAAATAGGCTGTTAATTTACTTTTATCGCGTTTAATGATAGGAAAGTAGTCTTCACTAAATCCTTTGCGAATCCGAATCTGATTTTAGCACTAGAAGTGTTCCCGTATATATTTTTTTAGCTTTCTGTGTGTTGGTTCCTTTGTTTTTAATTACATTTAGTTTTTATTATTTGCTGCTATAGCGGCAAAAGAAATACATATTATGTGAATATTTCAACTGCCTACCTATTACGGATCATGAGATACAGCCTGCTAAAAGACGAACGGACGGACAGCGGAGTCTTAGTAACAGGGATCCGTTGATTACTCTTTGTGCACGGATCCCTAAAGATACTTCACCAAATTTATTTCTGTTTTTCGATTGTGGCCTCAAAGCTGTGTGTTGCTCGGTCGGTAAAACCAGTATTATAATTTTGTTTTTGGTTAGAAATTAGGAATACAGAAATTGATTATAACGTCCCAATTTTTTTCCTCTTATACTAACTTATATATAAAACGGTTGCAAATAAATATTACAAAAGTTATATTTTAAAAAGTGGTGACATAAGCATTTATGTATTTGAAATATTTTGGATTTATATTATACTAAAGCATACTATTTATGCTAACGGACCTTAAAATTTTACCAAGAAAAAACCATAAGGGAAACAATTAAATAGCCTCATGGTTATTATTTCTTGGGTTTTCCACAAATGTAAATAAAACAAAACACGCGCAAACAGCTTAAATTTTTTTATTCAAAGGCAATGAATCATTGTTTAAGGTTTGTAGACTACTATAAGTTTAAAAGTGTCACGTCAATTCCTCAATCTTTGATCTGTACGCATCTTTTATCACAAAAGGATGTAAGAAAAAAATGCGTAAACAAAATATTACGTCACCCAATCAATAGTCATATGTCAGTGCATGTCGTAAGCTTTAGATTTTTTTATGAATGGCCTTCCCTGATTCTATAACAAGGATTCATCCGGATCCGGTTTAACTTGTACCGTACAGATAGAATTTTATTACAAGCTACATAAAGACTATATGTAATTAATGCGAAATTACTACGTAATTTTTAAAATATTTTTATAGTCTTTGTAGCATAAAGTTATGTGCATATTGTTTATTTATTAATGTCTTGCTGGTATTTGTTTAGAAATTTAATGTAACAACATCCTGAGTGATGCTGTAGATTTTAGAAAACTAGACATTTGATTATAAAAATGACATCAATCAACACTGGTTTACCGTGTTTCGAGCGAAAATAAGAGAGAAATGATTCTCGAATTTCTGGTTAAAATATATGTTCGACTAAATATAATGCCCATTTTTATATGGCAAACCGTACGAAATTATATTAAGTTCAAACATGTTTTTTGGGGACTAGGCTTGTTATATTAACTACTACAGAAGTTATTTTCGTAAAAAAGCCCGGGTTTTTATATTTGATAAATTCGATAAGTTGATTCAAGGAAAATAGTTTCTGTTGCATTCTTCATCACTATGACAGATTGCGCAAACTTCAATTAGGTATAGCAAAATTCATACTTTTATACTTTAATTTAAATTCCACGCTTAAAATCAAATCCATAAAGCTAAGTCTTAAAAAAATATGAAAGTAATTACTATATAATTTTGATCTTGATGCAAGAGAATTCTTGTTACTAGGTTTGGGCATTATCCTTTACTTTTAAAGTCCTCCTGACCGAAATTACGGCCACGGCGGCCAATCTAATCTGAGATAAGCCCACTGCGCAGGAGATATTGTAGTGCACAAATGTACGCGCAAACATAGGTGCACTCTCTGTTCCTTTACTCTCATAGCCTGTTGGGACGGATACGAACGGAGAGAGATCAGGCGCAATCAATATCCTTTACTATTTGAAAATTAAAAATATTTTTAAATTAAACTTTTAAATTTATAATGAATTATTAGCGTAGAGAGTGGGGAATAAGAGTGGGGCGCTGAAGCTTGGGACTGAAAAGGATTGCTTCAAAAATTTAATGTATTAGCAATATCTATCCAACTTATTTAAACCTTAATATTGGTACTGTTTCAATATATTTATATTATATTTAACTAGCGTCAGAAGGAAGGAATAGGCTGATATAGATTTTACATAGTTAAAAAGAGAATTTATTGACCAATTTTTTGACCATGAACATGACCATGATTTTGATTCAAAGCATCACTCACTGGTCATTGATGACTCTTGGCAATTCTATAGCATTATACAAAAGATTATAAAATAACTAAATATAACTAAAAATGTTAAAAAGGATATTGCAGCCTTCTTCTTTTTAAAAATGTATCATTGTGCCCCATTACATTCTACAAGAAATTTTACCTTTTTATTTGTTATATATGATGAGGTTGACTGGAAGAGAATGCCTTAAGGCATTAAGTCCTCCTTTTGTTACCTTAATTTGAAGATCTTTCCATAAATAATAAATAAATAAAAAAAATACAATGATACTAATAAAACAGCGGACAAATAAGGTTATCGCGATGTCTCCGAGGTTCATTTTAAATTCTACCTAAGAATAATAAATGTCGCTCTATAAAATTTTACTTAACAAATCAGCTGAATATTATTTGGACCAGTATTGTTTCTTGCTTTTGTTTTCACATTATTATTTTTTAATAACTTGAGTTTCGTTCAGTAAATAAAAAACCTATTAGCACATATGTTATATCAGTATAGATATGGGGTAAGACAACTTTAAAAATTGCTCGACTGAATTAAGTTTAGGGTGAGAAGTTTTTGGTTTATACACCGTCTTCAGGTCTCAGAGTCATATCTGGGGATAAAATGACATCTGGCCGCTACCCGCTACCATTATTCATATTTTTTTATGGAAAGGAAGACAAACGTGCAGACGGTTCACCTGGATTAAGGATTTGGAGAGGATAGGGATAGGAAAAGAAAAGGGTAGACATGGCCATCCGGCATCCCCAAAACCATTACGACACATATAGCTTAAAAAAAACAGATGCTTATATATGTGTCGTTATTTTATTTTTAAACAATATTCAAGTCATTGGTTTTCCGACCTTGACAATGCTAGATTTTTTAACCAGTTTGATAATATTGGACGAATTCGCCAAATTTTGTAAGGTATTTTAATTAATAAAGCAATGTAGAAATAATTAAATTTTTAAATAATTAATTAAAATCGTCACATTATGGAAATAATATAATACCGCCAAAAAATAAGCAGAAAAAGAAATTTGGGCTCTCGACCCTTTCTACGCTCAGCGGGTGTTGCCATTCTTGATAGTTCCTGCGCAGAGTTATTAGATACACTTTCAAAAAATACTTAAACTTAAAAGGCAATAGGTAAAAAAAATATTTATATAAATGTCTAACGAAACTAAGGCTTTTTCTGCTTACGAAAGAAATAAAGACTATTTTGATTATCAAGACAATTTTATTTAGAACGTTTTGATAACATAAAATTATGTATTCAAAGATGCTTGAATCTATAAAATTTTCCACTATTTGCAAAATATACATACGTGTCCCCAACGTGTTGTCTACATTGGACAACAGCTTTCTAGCTCAATATTATGTCATTTACCATATGAAAACTATAAATTATATCACTGGCACCGCAGTTACCATAAATACCATAACCTTTGTTCATGGTTATCACGGCTAAACTGTACTTACTTACACTTGATGTGACAATGATCTGATGATGATGAACAAATTTCTGGTAACGTTTACAGTGTGCGAAGCTGCCAGCACATGAAGCATTTTAGTTCTGATGGAATTATTTTTACCCTTTGTATCAAAGTATATATAGTGTATATATGATAATTTGCTTATTTTATTTTTCTTTTTGCTTTTGATATATCAGGGATAATTTCTTTACGATGATCTATTAAAAAATAATAATATTCTTATTTTAAGGCTCAGTAATAAATATATTAAGCCAGTAGCTAATTTTCATTCTCGATTTGGTCATCGCTGGAATATGTTTTAACCAATACTTAAATAATACTTTGAAGAAATGGACCTAATATATATGTACATTTTGTTTTGTTATTTAAATTAAGTGTTATAGGATCGAATGTATTATAAGTTATTTTTATTTGTAGTGCATAACTAAAATCTATTAATTTTTTAATTAATTTCGCTACTTTTCATTGTGTTAATAATAGTTGGACGATATCTGCTTAATTATACATTCTCGGAGCATCTCTAATGGCCATAAATCTGCGCTTATATTTGTTTAGTTGCATGACCTTAACATTTGCATGTCTTTGGATGGTATGGGAACAACACCTAATTTAAAATAAAAAGATGTGTACAACTTTTAAGACTGTACAATATTTTTGCATGCCCGTATTAATGTGTTAGATGTATATAATATGAGTTTTGAGCTTCACGGAATAATTTGCAGGGAAAATGTGGATCGGTCCCGGCCAATAATTGCATACAACGATCTTGACTTGCCGGACAGTGGCGACATATTCTAAACAGTGACGAAATATTACAATGTTGTAATAACATATTAGCGATGAAGGGTAAAATCTAGAGAAATTTTGTTATTGTTTATTATTTAAAAATCCGTTGAAAATAGCCAATTTCATAAATGTGTTTTTGTAAATTTTCATTTGATTAAACAATAGGTTAGTATTGTCACAGTTTTCAATCTTTTTTTTTAATTTGTCCATAAGTGATACATTATTTTATGATTGTTTTATATCTTTTTCTTTATCAAATAATTTCACAAAACGCTCACTGTTTGTATTAGGTACGAATTCATTATTGACATAAGTACAATTTTGTCACAATATAAATTGCATAACCCTATATAAAGTTTATCTACAATAAGTACATTATTTTTACCACTTGAAAGATTATTGTAATGAGAAATTAATAAATAACAAGAAGAGTATAATCTATTTTTTTTTATTAATGAACCTTTTTTAACACTGTGTGAGTATGCTACCGTTTTTACTAAAACTTTTCATACTCCCGCATCTAAATACATGTTATGCTTTTGCCCGAGCTATTTGTTTTAAAGCGTGTGTTTAGTAGCAAGGAGTGCAAAAGTAATGAACGCTTTCTATTTATTTACCTCCAAAGCCTTATTCCCAAATAAATTGATGGCGACATATCGTCCGACAAGCTGTTGTCTGATAATCGGTATTTACTTACAAGAGTTCCTTCACAATCCATAAGTAAAACTATTCGATGGTTGCATAAGTTGTCAGAATATTTACAATTATGAACGACTGTCAAAGGTATATTTGAAATCATTTATACAGGACGACTGGCGAGTCACTTTCAATACTTTACGACGTTATATATGGGGATCATTATAAATTTAAATATTATTAAAAATAATTATTGATTTACTACTGAGTAAACATAATCTAAAGTTAAAAAAAATACGTTATTATTAGATACGGACACAGCCGCCATACTTCAATAAATGATTGGAAAATTTGCGCTATAACTGTGCGCTTAATTTTGTTACATAAATATGATGGCAATCGAGTACAGAGTGCTCTCCTTTAATATCATTGGTGACTCGCCAATCATCCTGTATATCGTTGACTAATGTCAAAGGTGAACCTGACAGCCAGTAATGAGTTGTTTTAATAAATATATACTAATAAGGAATTAATGTTTTGAAGGGGTGACGGCGCTGAGTTCCGTCCAGTCGTGCACTACCGCGACTTGGATGCACCACGCGAACCCGACGAGTTCATATAGCCACCATAAAATGGACGCATATGCTGTTAATGTTCTCCATAGAGCTAAAGTTAATATGTTAGTGTACTATTAACATTCTGCTGCAGAGTATGATTATAGTGTTTATTAGTACGATATACACACGCGGTTTTACAACGGTTTTGTAGTTATAGAAATATCTGACGATTAAGTGGTAAAATAAAGTTAATATTAGAAAAAAACTTGTCTTTTATTGTTGTTTATCCCACTTTAAAAAGAAGTCCTCTGGAGTATTTTTAACACCGCGGCCGTCGTGCTTATTTCTAGACCAATGTCTTTATTTCTAGATATAATTTTTTTTGCATATAGAATTTCAATTAATAAATTCATTAAAAGTTTATAAAGCCACTAGGGGTCGCTCATTAACATTGAGCTAAAAGAAGCGGTATTGCACTACCGGACGATTTAAATCTTGTGGCGGCCGATCATATTACAAACAAAAAACTTGGTACGTCATCATTTCGTCAGTGTCACAACCAGTATACGAGACATCAATATCCTTGAGCCCGGTCTTTCGGTGATCACATAAGATCATACGCGTCTATTAATGTAGGGTCTTTAAATTTTAGAGCAGTGGTTCCCAAACTTAAATGGTCCCCCGCCTCTTCTTTTTTAGAAAAAAAATATATCTAGTGCTCTCCTAAAAAAAATAACCTAAAATAACAATATCTGAAAAAGCGCTAGAGTCCAATTTGAACCACTGTCTTGAACGAACGCGAGAAGTTCAGCAGCCCCAGGAGGCGCTGGCGCCCTCTTCGGAAGCCACTGTTTTAGTGTTCGAACATTACAAATGAAAGAAAAGCGTGCAATTCACTTGACCTAATATACCAGTGGTTATTGTGTCTTCTTTTGCAAGTTTTTGTAAGTTTATCTTCTAACGTATTCGCAACTCCAAAAGCTGATGCGTGGATAAGATTAACTAAGATAATATGATGAAGACAATATTTAGTGTTATTTATATTACATTTGGTTTAAAAAAGAATTAGAAGAAAAAATCATCAGATTTTCATCCATCAGACCGCTGCTTGCCTACTTCAAATGCCGCGTAACTCTACACAAAAATGAAGAAAGCGTTTAATTTGTATGATGCGTAAGCGTAGCGGATGTAATTTGTAATAAGTATTTAGATATAACATTAATGTTTAAATTAATCACATGTTTCCAAAATGTGACTTAGAATAAGATATAATCTAGGAATAAATGCTACATTAAAAAAAAACTCCAGACCGAATTTCGGTCATGGCGGCTAATCTACTCAGAGATTAGCCAACTGCGCAGGAGATATTATAGTGCGCAAGTGTACGTGCAGACACAGGTGCACTCTCTGTTCCTTAACTCTCAAAGCCTGATAAGACGGATATCCGACACAAACGGAGAGAGATCAGGCGCAGGACCGAGTTACATGCCATACAATCGGGTGATCAGCCCGCATTGCCCTAATCCAACCAAGAAACAACAACACAAAGTCATCGTTCCCCTACACGGGATTCGAACTCGCGACCTCCGGTTTACAAAGCACGAACCCTTATTGCTAGGCTACGAAGGCGGGTACATTTAAAGAGGTATTCGAATAAAATTATGTTATTAATGTAGATGCTAGGAATTCATTCTACATCCATTCGACTATATAAAACTATAAATCGGCTTAGCAAAAAAAAAACACCTTTATAACCGACTCCAAAACAATTTTAACAACGCCCTAATGTATATCATTCGACATTTTTTAAAGACTAAACATGTCGCAGAAAAAAGATGACTTCATAATACAAATTTCTAATTTTCATCTACTTAACTTTCTTTGAACAGGTAGATACATGGGAGGACAAAGGCAACTCTTATTGTACGTGGTATAAAACATCATTAGTCTTAATTATTTTGTGTTGCTCAAACATTTAAGAAATGTGCGTCTGGATCTGTTACTCGTCAAGAAGGGAACATCTGATGTAAAAAATTTGTAATAAAAAAAAATATTTGCCATGGTGTAAGCGAACACATGATCCGCTATGTCCGAGCGGACAAATTAGTAACTCCGCCAACTAAATCACTATAAAGTTATATATGTATGTACGTGTGTGCATATATATGTATTACACACATACATACATTTAACAAAGTTAGGTGACCAGGTACTCCCACTAAAGTTGGAATACATAAAGTCTGCCAAATGACATTGTGATACGGCGGCAGATGGATGCATATTACAAAAATTTGGTTCTTAAAAAAACGGACTGTAAACTCAAATTGTTACATCAAATGAAAAAAAGGGCGAGGCCTTTTGAAATTTGAATAGTGAATTTACAACACATCATGTAAAAAATAAAAAAGAAATCTTATTACCTTCTCCAATTTATTTCCATTAATGTTTTGAATATAGATGATTTCGATCGCTCTTTTATTGCTACTACAAAGAGTAGATGGCAACAGATCTAAAAATATTCCGATTGAAGTTTGTTTTTTATTCATATTATTGCTTTTTCACACAAATACAGGATCTGATTTATTTTTTAAGAACATCTTTGCTTAATTTACAATTATTATCAACTTGGCCCAGTGAGAGAGCGGCTTCTTTTACAAATTTATAATATTTTATTTTATGAACATAATATCTCTGCTTTTTTTTGCATATGCCGCAGATATTTAATTGGTTATGAAACTCGATCGTTTATTTGTTACAATATAATCTTACAAAGTATTTATTAATGTATATTAGTTAGAGTTTATAATCAACCATCACACAAAATTCGTGGATAGAAAGATAGGTACACTAGATTTAGAACACTTCATTGCTCACATAAAAGTAGGTACAGTCAATTGACTAAAACTAATGTTATAAGGGTTTTAAGCTAAGCCTGGACAAGGGCGGCTTTATCTATAAGCGTTCTCTTCCATACAGCACTGTAGAACATCAGAGGTAAAATGAATAAATACAGAGCATATAATAGAAAAGTCAAGAGTATATAAAAAAAGCAAAAATTATTTATAATAAAGAAATAGGCGGATAATGATAAAGTACGTCAAGTGTGTGACCTAGCAGAATAAAAGTTCCTTCCCTCTTTTTACCACTCCATTCTTTCTACCACCCAATACACCCATACAAGCCCAATATTCTTCCACCTAAATAATAAAGGTTCCTGTCCACTTCTCTATCCAATAACCTATAATTTCCTAGAATCGCAACGAAGCACACTGACTGACTATTTTAAACCTATTTATTGTATGGATGTCGATCTTCGCAAGCGCCGCACACATCAGGAACGGCTTTTTATATTCCACTCCGATGCAAGGATCATTTTAAATATCAGGCAAATGGTTGACAGCCTATATTACCCTAACTGAAGCACAAAACGACAACAGTTATTGTCCCCCCACGAAAGAAGCAATGACCTTCGGTTTGCAAAGCAAGGCAATGGAGGCGATTTCAAAGGGATTTCTAAACAATAAGGCTAAAGATTTTTTTTGATATCTGAAAATCCTAATCGGATTAAAATTATTTTTGTATTTAATTGTTCTTTTATTTGTCTTGACAATTTTTTGGTAATTTAAATAATGAATTCCTCCTGACCGAATTTCGGGCACGGCAGCCAATCTACTCATACAGCCAACTGCGCAGGATATCTCAAATAATACAAATGTACGCGCAGACATAGGTGCACTCTCTGTTCTTTAACTCTCAAATCCTGATAGGACGGATAACCGACACGACCGGAGAGATATCAGGCGCAGGACCGACTTTTTACATGTCCATCCGACGTAGGGATCATTTTTCTTTTCAGGCAATCGAGTTAATTGATTAATCATTAATCAAGAGAGTTAATTGGAAATGAAAATAAAATAACTTTAGGCATGGAATAAAAAAATATTTCATGACAGACCTTGTTGATCTCTAATGGAATCACTTTTCGATTATCTTATTTGTGACAATTCTGATTCTAGAGGATTGCATCAAAGTGTACGAACATTAATTTTTTATGTTTTGATTTCATTTGATTAGCCTGTTTTACATTGAAGATCATCTATTCCAAAGAGTTGTTATCAATCTCGATATATTATAGAGAGATATTATATCAATCAAATTAGTGACCTCGGAGAGAATAAACGAAAAGTTTTAATATTACTACGATACTATTTACTACTAGGTCCTGTACTGTCATTGCTAACCTATAGGAATTATTTTTCTTATTAAAGTTTAATTATTCTTAATATCCACTTGTTAGAACCTTCAAATCGATTCAAGGCAGTTGTTGAACCTTGATCTCTAAACAGAGTTCAACGGCCATACGTAATCATAGACGTATTATAAACGCTAAACCCACATATCCGTAGTAAATTATATAAAAATATGGTACATTCCTTGAAAATCTTTACAATTAATCTACCTTTATCAATATTGATTAATATTTCTTCTACTACATCTGTTCTGAGTTAAGTAAAAAAGCGTTTGTTACTCTTTGTTACGCTTACAAAATGTGCGTTGTTTACAAATCAAGTATGGCGTGTGTATAGACTTCATGGTGAGCTGGTTGGCATGCGTCACCCGGATGTCCATGTATACGCACTTTTGATGCAACGGTATGCAATCCTTGCTTATTCTGCGACGAATTTGTACCAGGTTACCTACACATAAAAATAATACGTAATTCACATTAATCGAAACTACGAGGAAACATTGCTATGGTGTCGACCGATTTGGTAAACAATGACTCAGATTTTTTAATTCCGTAATCTTACATATTTCTTAAGACACTCACATACTACTTAAAAAATCGTTTTAACAGTTTCTTTTATTTACCATTTACGTAAAAAAACATATTCTAAATTTTCCCAAAGCGTCTGGTGTATAAGAATTACATTTAGGGCCGTTGCACCATACAGCTAAGGAACATGAACGCTAAGTCTTGTTAACGACTTGCACCACGCTAAAAGCTAAGGGAGAGCACTAGACCATCCTAGGGTGGCCACTAAACTATCCTGGAGTGGGTACTAGACAATCCTGGGGTGGACACTAGTCTATCCTGAGGTTGACACTACACCATCCTAGAGTGAGCACTAGAACATCTTGGGTTAGGCAGTCTTTTTAGCGAACTGTCAAAATTTGACACCCAATATCGCAGCATTCTTTACTTCTTGTTTGTATCATATTTAAACGAAAATTCGTACAAGCCCTAAACGGAAGAGCTCATTCGTGCGAATGTTCTTGACAAAATGAATCGAGTACCTTTGCAAAGAAGAAAGCTATGAAAACAACGAATACACGGACCAATAGTAGCCTAGTGAGTGGGCGCGTGCCTTACAAACCGGAGGTCGTGGGTTCAAACCCCGTGGGGGGACAACGACTTTGTGTTGTTGTTTCTTGGTTGGATTAGGGCAATGCGGGCTGATCACCTGATTGGCTGAAACATAAATGATCCATCCATGCGTCGGATGGGCATGTAAAATGTCGGTTCCGGTTGTCAAGAAAAAAGTTGACAGTCGTGAAAGGATGTCAGGGCTTTCAAATATCCTAACAACTAATCCATCCTTCGAATACAGTTTACC